>JABUQX010015205.1:0-42577 GCA_015478945.1 Trachelipus rathkii
GAGAGCAGAGAGAGAGAGAGAAAAGGAAATATTTTCCTATTATTTCGTTAAAGCAGCATATATTCAGGTAAGTGCAAAAGCTGTTATTACTGTGACGCACTGTATTATTTTTAATAAGAAAATTTTGACCTTTTCGTAGAAAATATTTTGAAAAAAATATCGAAAACGAAAATTCGAAAATTAGGTCACGAAGGAATCTGAATGCAAAGGAATCGATAATTATAATAATAATAACAGAAAAATATTGAATAATAATAATAATAATAATAATAATAAAATAATAATAATAATAATAATAATAATAATAATAATAATAATAATAATAATAATATGGAGAAATTGGAAGAATTGAACGAAAGCTAATAATAATAATAATTATAATAATAATAATAATAATAATAATAATAATAATAATTATGATGACAAAATAATAATGATAGTAATAATAAAAATTATAAAATAATAATAATAAAAATAATAATAATAATAATAATAATAATAATAATAATAATAATAATAATAGTTTTCTTATCCTATTTAATTAAATTTTTTAAAGTGTTTAGAATATTTTTGAATATTAATATTTGTTAGAGACTACTACAGGTTAGGCCTAGCTTTTTACTTATGAGAAACTGGGTTTTGTTATTGGTAAATTGGTTAAAAATAGTTAATTGGCTCGAAAAGACAGGTTTAAAAGCCATATTATTATTATTATTATTATTATTATTATTATTATTATTATTGTTATTATTATTATTATAATTATAATTATTATTATTATTATTATTATTATTATTATTATTATTATTATTATTATTATTATTATTATTATTAGGGTTGGGAAAAAACCGTTTTTTTCAAATCGTGTTTTTTCAAGAAAAAAATGTTTTTTTCATGTTTTTTTTCGTTTTTTTCATTTTTTTCGTTTTTTTCATTAAATGTATTTGTTAAAAAATATAAAGAAGCCTAATGATATTTCACTTGCAGGTTTTGATTTTCATTTTCCAAATAAAGGATACTTAAATTAACAAATATTCCGATTATATTTATAAAATAGCAGAGCTACCTCTTCTCTATATTTATCAATTGTTTTCGTTTACAATTTACAGTACGTTGTAGCCTGCAGACTGCTGTTTGTAGGCTTCTACTTACTAATTAACTATGTTATTTACATTTGATCATATAATTCAATTTTTATAATTTACTTTTAAATTATTAATGTATATTTTAATTTATAGTAGAATGAGTCTTGAATGACAAAACTCAAAAGTGACTAAGGATGCAGAATGAAATAAATAAAAATATTGAAAGTAAAAGTTTCCTGATTGTAAAAGAAGGAGGATGAGTGAATGATAAATTAAATATTTGGCTTGGAATATCAACTTTTGATTCACTAATTACTAGTCCCCACTCCCCAGGACCCCCAGTCACTACTGAGGCAGCTGACTACTGTGCTGGATACTGTCAAAAGCTCACTATTAGTGGGCTAGTCAGCGTGATCAGCCACATTTAATTTTGATATGGACTGATAAGTCTGATATCTCAGTTGTATGAAGAATCGTGTGAGAATGACAGTAGTGAAGGAGGCAGGGGCATTAACAGGACTCTTAACTAGCTGCCTTAGCATAATCATCTCTCTAGTTGGCAAATTTTCAGAATTCCTAGTTCTAGATTATGAGCAATAAATACTATTTTTGCAACGTCTAGCACAACAAAAGGTTTATATTTCAAGCGAGAGCCTTCGCAACCTTTATTTTCCTTAAAAAGATACACGACTTTTGCACCGTTGGCATTTTCTAAATTATCTGATTAAAGAATTATGATAAAAAATGTTACTGAAAGCTGCAAACAGAGTATGAAAACATTAATGAAAGCCACAAAACAAAATATTATGAATATCAAAATCAGAATATTAAAATAAAAATATGGAAAAACGCCATAAAAATTTTGAACACAAATTCAAGGGCTTCCCACCTTGTAGGAAATTGGAACCAAAAAATGTCCAAATTAGAGCATATTTTCTAAATTTATAATATAATTGTTCAAACATGTAAATTCCACAACTAATTGAAAAAAAACGAAAAAAAACTATTTTTACTGTTTTTTTCAGGGCTGTTTTTTCAATAAAAAACCGTTTATTGTCGGAAAAAAACGAAGCTTGTTTTTTTTCCTTTCCCAACCCTAGATTATTATATTAACCTTATTATTCGTTAAAGTGGTATTATACTTATATATATATGGGAGTAGTGTGAAGAAAATTTCAGTATATAGTATATAGTATATAATATAATATATATATATATAATACTATATATGATATATATATATATTAATTAAGTAATCGTATACTATATATATATATATATATATATATATATATATATTATATATATATATTTATATATATAGTAGTGTGATATATAAATATATACTTATATAATATTATTCAAAAATTTCGTGGGGAGGGTGATACTAATCCTTGAAACACCCTTACCCACCCTATACCCAAATTTGCCGTAATAAAAAGGGTCAAAAAACCCTTATCTTAAAATATTATAACATTTAAGTTTTTTTTTTTTTTTTTTTTTTTTTTTTTTTTTTTTTTTTTTCTTCAGAAATCCGAAGTTCCGGATTTAGGGGTTTTGTATATATCGAGGTCGCGGAACAAATGGGTTGATCCATCAATCGATTTCCGGCGTTAGGGGGTCAGAAGATTCATGTGGGAGGGAGGGGGAGGGGGAGTAAGGCCGAGCTAGTATTTGAGAGTTTAGGTTGGGTTGGGCTGTTCGGACTTGGGTTGGAGGAATCTTTGTTAGGTTTACAGTCTTAGATTTCTCATGTTTTAGATTCTATATATGACGTATTTGTTGAGATATATATATATAATATAGATATATATATATATATATAATTAAGATATATAGTATATATATATATATATATAATAAATATATATATATATACTATATATATATATACTCCACTCTTCCTACCGCCCACCATATATATATGATATATTATTATATATATATACGTATATATATATATAACTAGCAGTCTAAATAAATATAATACTGTATACTGTAAGTACTGACCTCTAACGTTATATATATATACGTTCAACTACACACGCCATGAATATATCCAATCCACAATATAGTCCGCCTCTTCCATTACTCTACATATTATAATAGAGGGGTATTTAACTTACAGTAACGTCTAATATATTAATATCGTGAAGTATTATAGAGGTGACACACATAATATAATGATCTAGTTAAATTATTATATATATTTATTACCTATAAATATTGCTCATCGATTTTGACTGCTTCCTATATATATATATATATCATATATATATATATATATATAATATATATATAATATATAATATATATTTATACTATATATATATATAGTATATAGTATATATATATATATATATTATATATATATACACACATATAGTGAGTAAAAATACATTCAAAATACGCACATAGCTGTCTTGTATTGTGTATGTTAGTAGCCAAAAACAGAAATCGAGAAAAAAATATTTATATGTCGATGCAATACCACATACACTAACATCTTTCAATTATACAAATAAAAATCTAACTTGCGTAAGTCTAGATCCGATGCAACACTAGTCCAGAAAAGCTTGCAGTCTGCGTTAACCGTGCGATATAAGTTTAAATGTCATATTTATACACTTACTTAATAATATACTGTCAGATAAAAAACAAGTCAGAATCCAAATTTGAGATAATAAATTCCCAAATTACAATATAGTTAAGATAATAGAGTTAAACTTACACAAAATAAGTATATTTTCATATCTTTATTAGTGTCGCTAATGTCTTTTTGGTTCAAACTTCTTCCAGATGAACCTTTACCTTATAATAATTACTGTAATATATACCGACCGAGTAATATTCTTTAGTAGATTATATAAATAGTATATGATATATATGAAATATATCTTATAAACCACAAAAACTCATACTATCTATATTTTATTAAAAAAATCTGACAAAATCTGCACTCTAAGAATCTAAAATACTTATTCTCGGAAGAAAATTGATGATTTATATAATAAATCTTAGAAGGCAAAATCATGCACTTCATAATATATATATATTATAAAGGCGAACACTGCCAATAAAACTGGATTATAAATTTCACCAAGTGTATAAATTATATGTATTATATGTATTATTTATACTCGTTAATGACCATGATACCGTGCTCCAAGAATGTATCCTGTTAATATATATTTCTATACGTTATATTATATATATATATATATATATATCATATATAGATATATATATTATATATATATATATATAAATATTAATAAATATATAATAATATGATACTAATACTGGAAATCCTTAAAAAGAGGGAGCATGAAATAAGAACATATTCAACCGTCAACACACGAACAAGTCTTACTTTCCTCGCCCCACTGCTTAATGGTTGTAGTGCAGTTGCTAAAAATTAGTCAAAAGAAAAAGTTCCTGCGTTGAGTTAGTATGGCATGAGCCGTTTAAACGCCACTAGTTTTGCAGCCCGCGTTTATGTACTATAGGTCTCAATCTTTAAATCTAGTATTTATAACCATCATGATTTTCTTCCTAACTATTCCCTAAATATGTGCCACTCTCTAATGAATATGATTTACACCCCAACCCTACTCTGAATATCTTACTTCAAAATCATCTCCCTTTAACAGCCCTATCCTACTGAGGTTCTTAAGCGTAAAGTGAAATTCAATGTTAGGTTGATGTAAGTGTTTATATTTATGCCTAACTATAGGATATTACAAAAAACCCATTCAACAGGAATCATTTTAATAGTCAAGATATACACAGGAGTTCCTGTCTGCCTGAACATATAGTTTATCATGTATGAGCCGACTACTATGTGATTAGATTTTTTACTACTACTACTACTCAACTTGACCTTACGTACTAGCAGTACATACTTAATCGCATCTTTAGGACTCTTACTAGACTTACTTTACTACTACTAACTAAGCTGCTACTATAGACACCTCTTCCGAACATTACCCTCTCACTCTACTTCTCTAACAGTTAACTCACGCTTAAACGTGCAGCGTCATCTTAAATGGAAATATTACATCTCTAACGATCATTCAATTTCAATTAGTCGTATATCTTTACTTAATATAATTATTCACAATATATCATTATTATTAGCGTATATGAGTTATGTTGTTTCATCTTATACGAAGTTGTTATTATTTAGTTTTAAATTTAATTTAGTCTTATGGTTATTATTAGTTTTTTAGCTCAGCCTTTCATACAATTATGCTAATAATAAGTAAGGTTTCCATTTATAAAATAGTATATTAATGATATATGTTTGGGATTATTAGTGACTGTCATAATTATGATTATTCATTTGCTATATGATTTTGATATAATAGATAAATATTGTGAGATCATAGGTACACTTACTGTCAGAAATTGTATTGAGTGTAACATGTCCCATAAAAACAAAAAATAACTAGTGTCTATTATTCACTTATTAAATACCGCTCAGAGACATGATATCCAATTAATGTGAGTGTGTTATTTTGTATTTTTTTCTAAATGTATTATTATTAGTTATTATTATTATTCATTATTTATTATTTAATTTATGTGATTTACCTATGTCAACATAAAATCTAATTGCACCCGCTTTTATATATTTATTCGTGTCATTTTTTCTTCTATGAACAACTGGTATCGTCAAACAGTTACCCCAGGACAGATTTATGGTGAATCAAATTACTAGATTGGTCTATTATTATCGTCAGACTATTGAAAATATGTGTTCAACTATTTTACTCAATAGTCCATCATTCTAATTTGTGTTAATAGTATTTTTCATTATTTGACTTCTCTATACTCGCTATTCAGATTTGCCATATATATTTTATTTCTTTTATTTATAAATTATACTATTATTTTATTATATTTTGATATTAGGTTGATCGGCCGTGATTTTATTTATGTCACTTATTATCAATTAATTAGCTAGCTTGACCTTACCAAGTGTAAAATTCATTCACACAAATTAACGTTCTATTATAATTCTACCGCTTTTCTTATGTGTGAGTATACTTTTGTATTATGGTCACTTTTTATTAGTGTTTATATTATTATTATTATTATAACCTAACTCCAGTTAAGTCTTTTTTTTTTTTAACGTTCGCTATTTTTTTTTTAAGCGGCTCAAAACCCTTTTCCACTTACGGAATTCACGAGAATTTCCATTCCAACAAACTCCTCCTCCAGTTGTCAAACTCTCGTTCTAATTAGGTAATTATTTCCTGTTTTATGTCCCACGCACTACTCTACCCTATGTATTTTCAGAGTCATACAGAGCTCCAAGAGTGGTTTATGCGAATTTTGCCACTACTCTCCGCCATTAGTGAATCTCAATAATGCATTATTTTATATTGTCTCTTTTCTCAGGCTAGAGGCCAATACTTCTTCAAGGTTGAGCTTAAAAATATTATCGCCAATAAATTATTTAATATTTTTCAGTACCTGAGAGAATCCATAGATCATTTAAAATTCGATAACGTCAAAGATGCACAGCAATGAGTGCCCGATACCATCGAATTTCTCAATAAATTTACCTCTCAGAAATTATTAGTGGAATACATTTTTCACGAGGCACTTCTTTATTCACTTATAAGCTGTGATGATAATCACCCACTGTATGCTGAAGAAGTACAAGACAGTGAAAAAACTTTCTCTCTCTATATTGGTCATTTATAAAATCGTGGTGTAAGTTCATCTATTCATATTTTATATTTCAAAACTGTTTTTGACGCAATTAACAGAGACACCAATTTAAAAAACCCCAAGACGTCTCGTCTATGAACCTGTGGAACTAGGGCCACTTCTGCCTCTTGAGTATCTGCGTCACTATTAAAGTCGCGAAAATCTTTGTTGTTGTTATTCCCTTTTCTTTGAAAATTCCTTCTGGCCTTTCTAGGACAGAAGGGCTTACCTTCTGCCATTATACTAGTAACTCAGTTGCCTTCATCAGGGAACGACAACAGGGTGGCACTCACCATTGCCGCCTTAGCTTCTAGAAACGCTCGCTCGGCGTTCTACCCCCATGGGAAATCCTCTTTATGGGAGGCGTGTTGCTATTTCGCTATTCAAACCTATTAACTTCTTCATCGGTTTAAGGCGAGGTATAACCCTCACATCACATGCACACACACAACACTATGCAACACGCACACACACCGCCTAGTATACCTTACTATATTTGATATTTAGCTAGGCAGAAGTATATTAATAGACCGAGAAAATAGCTACTATACCTATAAGTTGTTGTATAGATATATTGATTGGTCACTTGCGTCACAAATCTAATTCACTCACTATTAGCCATTATATCGAAATTTTTCATACCTTACTACGGTCTTATAACTCGCCCTTTATACTACTTATAGTCTAACATTGTAAACTTTATGAGAAAGTGATCCGTTTTATTCTTCAGATCACTCATCAAGTTAACCACATTTTTACTGGGTCAGATATAAAGATTTTTCATTATATGTATGAATAACTCTATTAAAGCTCTCCATAAACTTTTACCTTTCCCAACTGCCTTGGCTGCACACATGTTTCTTCAAAGAAGTCGAAGAGTCGAATATAATTGAAATGTTTCAATACTAAATATAACTTATATAAAAAAAACATTCAACACATTAAATACTAACAATACAAAGATTATTGACATAAAAGCGCTGGTATATTGTGGCGGTTAGTGATTGTTCATTAAATTGTAAATTAGGCAATATTTTTTCGAGTAATACTGTAATATTACTAATAAGTTTTTAAATTCATAGTTTAAAAAATGTTCTTTTAAACTGTAAAAAATTACCAAAAAATAATACTTCGAAGTGGGACATGGAGTGAGATATTGATATATTTATTTTTCTTTTTGTTTTTCCTCTGTGTGTGTATCTTGTGAAATGATATATGAGGTGTATTATATGTAATGTAGTTTTTATTAGTGAAATCATGTGTATGTTTCCGAACGTCTAGCTTTATTTCTTGTGAGTTTTAATAACTTGTGCAATGGTTTGCATTGCTGTGAATGTCTAATAATGTCTATTTGCACTATATATCTGTGTAGGGTAAATATGTGTCAGAGGTTGATCTTTGGTTTAATAACCTTCTAGATAATCCAACGACACCCAAACGAACCCTTTTCCGTCCGCGACTTTGTATACCTTCCGGTTCCGACATTTTATAGGGCAAAAAAAGTAGCTAGTTGGAAATAACTCTCCATTGCATTTCTATCGCAGACCTGCTGGCACGGAAAAAAAGAGAGAACTCCCTCGCGTACATATATATATTTTTTGATTATCACTCCCTTCTTTCTCACAAAAAGTATATTTGATATGTATGTATGAGCAAGACTTAAATAACTCCTTATTTTTTTTGCTTCAATTTTTGTTTTCTTGGCTACTCCATTAACTATATCACATGCTATGCGGTACGTTTGCCGCCTAACTCGCCAACAAATATTCTATCTATCCTCAAAGGATCTATTGCTTCACTACCTCTTCCTCCTTTGACACCACACTGGTCTCCAAACCTTGGCATTTGTGCATTCAACAGTGGCAATCTTCATCCCCCCTTTCCAATTTAGACGGAATCCTGTACTCCCTCACTCCTCCCCCACTCCCCCTGCCCCTGGCGAATATTAGCTTTTCATGCATCACATAGTTAGACACGTGCGCGTCGTGCGTCGTCTCGCGAGATGCGACGAAGTTATTACTCCACCGCTTTGTCAACAAATAAGCCCCCGCCCCTCCATTTCTCTCAATGGTAGGGTAAAAGACTTGGTGGTGACTTGTGTGACAGGACAATAAATGTCGCCAATATCTTTGAGTATTTGATGAGTTTGATTACATTATAATTTACTTTTAAAATTATCATAAATTAGTTAGTAAAATCAGTAATAATATCCATGAATATCAATAAAATTGTTACAACGTAAAACAATCGAAACAAAATATTATTAGTCATATACTAATAATATTTATTCTAAATTAAATTTCATTTAACTCTAAATTACAATATTAATATCACGCAATAGCGGTTATATAGTACTAATATATTATTATATTGTATTAAAGATATTAGACTACGACTTAGCGGCTAGATGGACGGAAATAGCGAACCCCAAGAAGGAATTAGCAAAACGCTGAAACACCAAATTTGCAAAGAAAAATCTAAAAAAGACTCGGTTACAATAGAGGAGTTGTACAAATAAAATTAATAAATACCTACGTTCTATAAGTAGCTAGGTATCTTAGTAAAAATTATTAAGTGAGTTAACCTAATAAAGTTCAAATGATGAAACATACTCACGTTGTATTTATTTGATGAAAAGTGACATTGAGGCCCTATAATGAACATTGAATGTTACTAAATCACTGAGCGTAGGTAAATTAGCGAAGTCATATAAGGTCTGTACCCAACTCACCAAGTATCAACTTATTATGTCAATTAATTTTTATCTTATTATAAAAATGATATAAATAAATAAATATAATGGATTTAACAAGCCTACTCATAGTTCTGAGGCTACCTAGGCTACTCTATATATACATTCGGATGATATAGGCTATCACCTTTCCTCACCTATCCATATCGTATATAAGTTAGCAATTAAAAGGTAGCGTAACGAGCTAACTCCCTAACAAGTTATCTTGATAATATAGTAGCTTTAAAATTAAGTTTATCTATTAAAGAAGGTTTAGTTATTATATATATATCATATTGCTGATTATATACCGAATATAAATATATATATTTAAATTACCACTTTAACGCAGATAATAAACATTACTTCTTAACAGTACTATATATATATATATATATATATATATATATAATCCTTTATGCCATTGACATACGTATTATCTCAGTTATGAATGTTGCTCACAGGAAAAACAACTTATTCCATTATCCCACTTGATCATAGTATTACAGAATTAGAGTCTACCATGCATTTTAGTTTCTTAAAATAATGATTCCCTCATGCTTATCGAAGAAGAAAGTTACACAAAACTTCCTCAGTCCACTTCTTAAGGAAAAACTATTAAATAAATACAAATACATCTTCAGTGAGATATAGGGACAAATTCTGAACCACCATCTCTCTCTAGTTAATCATTACGAAATTTCAATGACAAATTTTATCATCTATGTTTTACTAGCTATTAAGTATAGATGTACAAGTTTTTTTTCATGTCAGAGAATCGCCTCCATTCCCGCTTCATCCCCAGTGACTGGGTTTAGAATTATTAAATCTCTAATTTCTGTGTAGGTTATGAGGGATGGGAGTTTTTGGGGATAAGGGTATGACTCAAAGTCACTTCTTCATAAGAAGGTAATTTATAATCTACTATGTGTTACAAACATATATGTGCTGTCGTGTAGTCCGCCGGTGTTATGGCTTTTTTAGTTTAGAGCTGGCTATTGAAAACATCTTTGCGATGAGCACTTGGCAAGACACACGCACTCATTCGACAATATTGCACACTTATATGCGTATTTCATAATATAAGTCACAGATGTAGCCTTCTTGCTATTATTTCAATTACAATTATAAGGTAATTTACAATTGCAGTTCTGGCGTTATTGTTAATTTCACTCTCGCGCATATCATCTCAACCGACTTATATTCCATGATAATCCTAGTCTCTACAATCAATTTTTATTATTAAGTATTATTGCTATTATTGTTAGTTAACTACTATCGAAACATGTTCGAGCTTGAGTTGAACAATCCTTAATGTAAAATTCGCATAGAATGAAATAAGACATGACTTGATCGTGCGCACTCCATCGCTTGACAAGATCTACAGCGACAAGCGACCATTATACTGAAGAGACAACATGAGGGTTTATTAAAGTATGATATATAGTATATATATCTACTATGGAACTCACCTACTAATCTCATTGACCCTTTGATGACAATTCCTAGATACAAGTATAAGTATTAATTTCTTATAATCTCACAATCATTAAAATACTATTATAATTTGCATATACATAATAATATTATAACATATTATAATATCATAATAATAATAATAAATGTTATTATTATTAAATATATATAATATACAGATTATTAATTACTAAAATTACCTTAATTATATCTATTTAGTGAAAGAAACTGAATTTGGCTGCAGGTCAGCGTGACCTTTATGTATTATAGAAATTATTATAACCGACACGTGCGACATATTATTTAATATATATTTGTACAACTAATTTCACACCGTAAGATACAATTACTTATTATAAAAATCAGATTTCAACATTTCTTTACTGTAATTTCTATTATTTAATTACGACTATAATTTTCCTACTGTTATTATGATTATTGTTATAATAACGTCTTCTACTATTATGGTATAAAAATATCGTATATTGAAAATAAAAATATTTAATGATCTTGTCCCCCGACCCTAGAAAATTTAGTTGTATTAAGGTATTCATACAGAGATTAGATCATTACGTAGCTCTCTTCTTTTGAGGTACACACACGGAAGATTACAGCACACACACAACAAGGGATCTTCATGTACCTCACAAAAAGCATGTCTAGCTATATCAGCAAGCCACACCGGAATGTTATTCGACCTGCCATCTGGACCCCTGGGTCAGTGTGCTGAGCGTCTTCATCACGGACACCACCTATGCCCTTCCACTTTATTTCATTATAATGATTGTTAGCACGTTCTTGTCCGAGTGGGGTGTGTAATGATGAGTATGGCCTGAGGCGAGTGATCAAAAATCTTTAATTTCTGCTCAATCTTTCTGCTCTCCTCTCTTCTCATTACTTCTCACTCGTAGTATCAATTATTTGAGGACAATAATATCTACCCTTCCACATTCGAAATGTCATAATTGATTAGTATGCAAAAAATTTATTCCTATAGTAAATATATATATATAAATATATCTTGAGTGACATAAAGGCACTATGTAACTATAGTTATATCACCTATATATGATATTATAAGTCTAGCAACGTATTGTTATATTTTATTATATAAAGTGATTAGATTATATAATCCTGTTACAATATTCCTTCTCTTGAATTTATAATCATTATATATATATTAGTGTGGTATGATATATAATAATTATATATATAATATTATATATATATATAATATAAGTATTAGTATTAGTGTGAGTAGGTGAGCTAGTATTTATTTATTCACGTACATTACTGACACTAGAGCTGTTATACTTCGCTAAGATCACTTCTATGACACTCCGCTCTATATTTTAGTAGAGCTATATATTAGTGATATCATTTACTTCGGTATCCACCACTTGAGTTCCTATTCTAATCGTGTAAAGAGAGTTAACAGACTCACACTAAATAAAATATGCCTCCATTTCTTCCTCTCTCTCTCTATCTCTACCCTCTCTCGTGCGTCCTCTCGTTCTTGCTTCTCTCGTGCGTGCGTATCTCTCTGTGAATCTCTCTCTCTTGCCTCTGCCTTTGCTCTCTCTCTCTCGCTCTCCTTCTCTCTGACTTTCCTCTCCGCTCTTGTCTCTTAGTCAACACAAATAAATTCATCTTTAAATTTCAATTGTAACTCACCACATATTCTTCCATTTACATTCCCGCTCCACCGCGGGTTGTGGGTTTTTATTAAACCTCAGTTAAAACTGCATGTGAATATATATATATACTATATAATATATAGGGGTAATTTTTAGGCGAGTCTAACCCGAATTTTTAATGGCTGCAAGATAATATAAATATTTATAGTTAAAATATTGAGAGCGATTCACACGTTCATATATTATTATACTAATTAATATTTATACTACTCATAAAATCTATAGGTTTATATTTCATTACTGTTATGTACTATGATATAGGTGAATGATATACTGTGTGTATGTAGAGTTGTGACTATTACTATGGCAATAGATATATTAGAAAAAGTAATGCTCTCATCTATAGAGTAATGAAATAGAATGTCGTGATATCTGTTAGTTTGTGTGCGGAGTTATCGGAATGCGAGAGGTTAGGACAAAGTGGCGATAATCCGAAGCAGGTTAGTCGTAGCATTTGTAGTGGTCTTCAAATATCGTGTGCCTGCAGTATGATCTGTTAAATGTGATCCGATCTCAGGACTCTGAAGGGAGGAATGTG
Source organism: Trachelipus rathkii (assembly GCA_015478945.1). Classification (NCBI taxonomy): domain Eukaryota; kingdom Metazoa; phylum Arthropoda; class Malacostraca; order Isopoda; family Trachelipodidae; genus Trachelipus; species Trachelipus rathkii. The sequence continues at coordinate 13,249 of JABUQX010015205.1, forward strand.
AACCCTGTTAAGAAAAAGGATACACAATAGACAAAAAAATCTGAATGGTTGTCATCCTTTTTATTTTTATTCATTATTTATTTTGTGTCTTTTTTTTCTTCTTATATGTTATTGAAAAGACTTGCTTTTCTATTTATATCTGTAATTTTTGTGAAGAAAATAGAAGAAACTATGATAGTTTAAGCAGTATTGTTGAGAGCGAGTATAGAGACGAGTAATGTGAGCAATTGAGTGAAGAAAGAGAAAGGTAGAGATATTCGTAGATTAGCACGATGTTAGACGATATAGGTATTAGTAGACGAGCGTCCGGAGAGAGAGAGAAGAGAATGAAATAGTAAGTAATTTACACTATGAAAGTGCTCACTATTATAACTTTTGAGGTAGAGAGTTTCTTACGATATGATTTGTAATTATTCATTAGCTTTTAGATATAGTAGGTAGTATTACTATAGTAGGTATTATAAATTTTATATGATGACCAAAATAGGCACTATTATATATCCTCTCATACCCTATTAATAATTGATCAGTATAGATTTCTAATTGAAGATAGTTATAAGATCATTGTCGTGAATATGAAGGTAGATTTCCGATAATAGAGGTTTTTTTCATATTTTTCTTAAGAAATGCTCAAGCAAGACGATCTGGAGATAACGTCACATTTAATTAATGATTACGTTACTTCATTTATTTTATTTTATGCCATATATAGTTTGCAACGAATCCACATATCTTAATAGGCATTATTGAATATGCGAGTATGATGAGGGATACTAGTATATTACGCGTGAGTTAGATATAGTATAATAGGCTAATATGAGTACTAGTAAGTAGAGATTCTATTCCTATATCTTCCATTTATCATTCAGCCTAAGAGATTTATGGTAATACTATATATATTGTGTGTCGTGTGTGTGTGTGTGTAGAGAGTTTCACTGTTTTAGAAACACTGCTATGAGCTACATTCGCTATCATGATTTAGTATGTTCTTTGTATAAGCATATAAACACCAGATTTAAAGTTCAAGTTGTAGTATTCGTAACCAATACTGTATTCATCACGAGCTCTGATTATCACGAGCAGGGGAAATAAAAACCGCAAACTGTAACGTAATGTTAGTAGATTGAGCGGTCATCTTCTCATTTACACTACCACTCACACACGTTAATTAGGAGGGCTCTGGTGATGAGAGTGTGTGAGTGGTAAGGTCTTGAATGATATGTAGATCACGGAGTCAACTATTTCACAATAGCTTGACGTTGCTTCTCTCGTTTGAGACTCTAGAGGTTAACTTTATTTTAACTTTTAGTAGTACTCGGTACATAGTAATTTACTAATACGTTTTATTTGGGTCTTTTTTTTACACTTTTTTTATTTTTGATTAGTTAGTGATTTATGGGTAAAGTGATCTTTAAGGGGTCACCTTAATTATGTGTAGAATAGTAGGCTTCTTATCAGTGCACTGTAGGTGAGTTATTATTTATTCCGGGGAATATTTTGAATACTTATATATATATATGTTTTATTATATTTTATTTTATGTATATAATGTAATTTTGTGTATTATGTGTTTGTAGTATTATTATCGGCACTTTTTTTTTATATCACTGTAGCATAATACTGAGTAAAGTTTGTTTCATTAAGATTTTGTACGTGATTTGTTTATTCATCTTCAATATATGTCTTAATTATATTAGTGAGCATAGCTGTTTGAATTTATAATTCACACTGTTGACGCACTACTCTTTCACTACAGAGGTATAGATATGAGTATAGGGTGATGTACTAATAGAGTTACTTAAGATGATGAGTCTTAATACTTCTGTATGTTTCTATTACTTAAAACACCTTTGCGCCCCTCTACACATTACTATCATTATGCAATGTTATATCATAACCCTTCTTTTTGAACGCACATTTTATCATGAGACTTAATTCACTCACAATGCCAAATGATCACTTGTACATATGTGCTATTTAGGGGGGATGTCTATAACGATTTACTTTCATGCTATATACTTGTATTTTGTGTATTTGTCTTAAGCTCTCAGTATTGAACTAGACTAAGAAGTCAGGGGAGGACCGTAAAACAGGTTACCAATAATGGAGTTATATTTCGCTCAACGAATCTTGGTAATCAACTATATTCGATTAGAAAACCTACTAACACACAAATTTGATGCGCGTCTCAAGTTCGACACATCTACCCTATAATCCAAATTTAATATTATAACACCTTGAGTCATGATGTAATGTCAGCTCTATCGTAACTTCTAATACTCAATCGATACTCTCTTATATATTTATATTATATTCTCTCTCTCAACACGAGCTATTATTCCCGGTCATTACTGTAGTAAAGCTCACACGAGATCATGTAGCTTCTTATGCGTAATAATAGAAACTTGTTCGACTTCTGCCTTAGCATCCTGTATTCTTGACTATACATGCCCTGAACACCGTCATATAACTCACTTTATATGCGCCGGTGTCTATCTTTTTGCACAGCCTGCTGTATTTATCGCGTAGCCGCATGTTTGCACGCACTTACTCTTCGGTAGTGAATCGAGTGCCCACGCGGATTGCATGCTCACACTCACGTCGTCACCTTGCACACAAAAAGAGAGATAGTGGGCGCATACAACCAGCCTATAGCAGTCGCACCGTTAAATTAGATGAGCAGTGGTTTTCATATCCATCTTACTAATCAAAATCTTTTTCTAATCTAGCTAACACACATGAACCAAATACCGATGATTCGATTATGCGTGAGTAGAGTATGGTTCGTACCATGACAGCTCATTCATAGGTATGAGCAGAAGAGCATTGCGTAGTGCGCAGTTTATGAGAAAAAACTTCCTCTCGATGCTCTCTTATTAATTCAACACCTTATAATTTTCATAATTTTTTCTGCTAGGAATCGTTGCGGAGATACTATTGACAGGCTAAGCGCACTTTCAATAATAAGGATAAGTGCGTGACTCAACCTGGCTTGTCTCCAACTGATATAAACTGATTCATGTATCCTCTTTGCAAATAAACATCTCTAACAACTTTGATTAAATCTGTCTTCCTCCCCGTTATTTCGCTATCAGACGGTATCTTTATAGCTAACTCTCTTTGTAAAAAGCCAATCTTTTCGGGGGCCTCCTTTGTTTTCATATTATGTCTACCTTGAAATATTCTGGCATCCCTTCTTCTACTCCTTCAAAATTGATTTTATTGTTCTTATTTATTTTGTAGTCCCCAGGTTTCACATGTCTTACCTATAGTGTAATTAACATGTAGATATTTCAGTGTTGCATAAAGAGATCTTGTAATAATCTATGAACGCAGGAAGTCATAGTGGCTTCAGGATGGGTCAATATCATCCCTTCTGTGATTTTTGAATAGGGATCCTAAGCTTACTAAGTGGACTGTGACTAGCATACTTAGTCTCGTTCAACTTCTGCTCTCTATGTTCTTATAATTAATCAAATTAACTTTTCTCAGTACTAGGTATATATTAATTGACGCATCAAAATTAATCTCCCGTATACTATATCTTCTCTGAAAAAGAAAGGTCTAAGAAGGCTCTTAGATATCCTTCTCAATATATATCGCCCTACAGCTAGTTAGTTCTTGAGTCGCTAAAATTTTAAAAACTGTTTCTTAAACCTTATTCTAGAACGCCAAGATGTACAGAGTTGGGGTCTCTCGATCATCTGGAGTCCATTCCCTTCTTTCAGCAATCCCATTCAGTCTCTCGTGCTTTGCGACGCCGGTCGGACTTCATCCCGCACCCGTTCACACTTGTTACCCATCCACCTGTGTGCTCTCTGTTACAGCATGGACTCCTCATGATCTCTGCTCGCCATCATTATAGAAACATAAATTGGGGAAATCCGAATTAATTATAAATTTTTCGATATTTTCACGCACTTTATATGCATATCGATAGTCACACTCCAGACTCACCCCCATGGTGGCGCTTGACATTATCAAAGCTTTGTGACCTGAGCGTGCTATCGCCGAGTACCATATCTGCTCTTCTTTAAAAAGTCCCCCTTTCCTATTGCCTGCGTGTCCTCCTCGCGTCGGCTCGTCGCTTAACTAACTTGAGCACTTAGTTGTTCTTTCAGCCGCATCACTCATATCAAGCACCTTTCGTTGATGGAAGCGCTCCTCTATTCCTCCTTTACCTGTTAATTGTAGTATTGTCCTCACAAAGTTTTCATGTTACATATCTCCAACTTATTTATTCCTACCTTTATCAAATCAACTAGATCTCCTCAAGCTATATTACTTCTAATTCGTTCACTTCTTATCGTCATTGTACATATCAACTCTCCATATCTTTTCACTCATTTCAAATCTGTCATCCCTCTTTTGCGTCTTTAGTAAGTTGCCTCTCCTGACTTCGTTTTCGATCTCTATTACTTGCGACTATATGGATTGATCAGCGAGATCATGAAAAACGCGTCCTTCGAGAAAATACTTGAAATAGGTAAGTATATTGCTAAACATTCCCTCTCAAAAGCATTTTCCCCAAACTTTCCTATTTCCTTCGACACGGAGCTATATCTAACGTCTGTCACCTGCGATATTAACATAATACATTCTGGTCTTCAAATATAACAACAATTTGTGAGTCTTGGAAACACTCTAATTAATATAACAATGGTTGCCTAAAGGTGTGCCTCATAATGAAAGCTGGGAGTTCGTTCAGCGTGAGTTGCTATAGTGAGGGAATTTTTTTACCTCATGAAACACAGTTACTCAGTTATTATTAAGAGGCCTTATTCGATCCTTGTATGAGTTACTGTTCTACAGTTGGGAGGGGGGGTTAGTCCAGCTCCACCTTTACTATATGGATAGGGTTGATACTAAAGCTAAGAGGACATAAATAATACTGTTACCCCTTCTTTCAAACTCCTTGACCTTCTACATAGTTGAGTATAACTTAAAATAAAATTAAAACGTCAGAAACTTAATACTATCATTATACAGTATGACCCAAAATGTTTTTATTAGCATACACTCACAAATAGTCTAGTAAATAAAGATCGCGCCGGTAGTATGCCGATTGTGACTCTTTTCTCTCGTGACTAATCTTTCACCACTCCTTTTATCGTCGCCCACGTTAACCCATACTAAAGAGGTGCCTTGCTCTTCGTATGTAAATTTGTTGTATTATATTGAAAACAACTAGTACATAGTTCTGTATGTGGTGCCTATCCTTTATACTTCCCGTATGCTATCATTCTGTTTCTGGGGAACTCCTTATGCCTATTTCTTCTGTATTTATCTCAATAACTAGTTAATTTACTATCTGCCTATACACTTTAAAGCCCACGTCTGCAGTCTATCACCTGAGATGATTTAGCTAGTTAGATACTTATAGGTAGCATTGGTAAGTAGTGTGGAGTGAGTTATTTCATATTAATTTAATTTATTCTTGTCTAAAATATTTCCTTAGAAAATATTTTACAGTAGCCCGGTGAGTATCGTATGGTGATGCTAATAACATGTAAAACCATTAATATATATATTATAAGGATTTTGTATTTGTTTATATATTATTTTTATAATACTCACTGAATCTACCTAGTCAGTAATGATATTTTGTAATTTTATTATATATTTTTTTTATTATTTTTGTTTTTAAAAAATATAAAACACTAATATTTAAATTATTTAACTAATGATTAGGAAGTATATTACAATAAAATAAATTTAATAAAAATATTATAAGTTATATAGGTGTAAACGGACAGGTATAATATCAAAAGTTAGATAATTAATTTTATTACCGTTAATATTTATAGTATATCTAATAGAAATTTTTAAAAATCAGCGTCAACTTTTTTCAGTCTTCTGGCCTTTTACAAATGAAAAAAATAATAAAATATATATCATAACGATTGATATATAACGAAAAAATCATTCTATCGAGAGGAGTACACTAATCAGTACACAGAATTACCTTATTCAGAAAAAAAATAACATATAATTATTCAATTTGAATTACTAAATATATATATATAATTACATATAAATATTATAAAAAGGATGATATATCTACATTTAAAGCTAATTATTACATTATAATGTAAAAAAAAAAAAAAAAATAAAATATGGTATAAAATTATCATCATAAAAAATAGAGTAGTTAATGACACTTAACAAGTATAAAACCACTACATTGATACATATATTTAGGAAAATTGAGAATCATAGTACATATATAAAGACCCTTATACAAAAATGTAAAAACATAAAATATATTGATAGGTGATATGAAAACCATATGTCTGTAGATTTAATAGAGTGAATGCTATAATTCTTATATATATATATATTTTATATGGTATATTTTATAGTAGAATTCACTAATTAAATTTCCGATATTTGTCTTTCAGTATTTACATAAACCCTATACAGAATAATACACACACACAAAGAAAAAGTAGGAACCAAAAAAAACGAGAGAACATAGAGAGCACGAGAATTGCAAAGAGCTTCTTTTAAAATGCGTGTATTCACGTCTTGGTAGTCATCTTTGTTAGCTGTCTTCTCACACACCTACAGCCCTTCTATCAAGACGGCCAGCGAGATGTGTGGCGTGCGAAACGTTGTGAGATATACAGCCCGCTTGACTCTTTGAGAGAGACTGTCATTATCGCGCGATTTAGTATCACTAATTCACTCTTTAAACGCTAAATTGCTTCTGGCCGAGCGAGAGAGCTCCGCCTTGCGGTATTCTAAAGAATTTCTGAAGGAAAAATAGGGAATATGTATTTCCTGTTCACTCGAACACAAACAACATACTGAATCTCACGTGAACAGTAGGTAGGTGAGGTGATAAATATAAGTCCTATAACCCCGTTTCACGTTTCCCCGGAAGGTTACCCGAGAGATTATCATATAATATACCCCGACTTCACACCTTACACCATTATATCTTTGCTATGAGTATATATTTACCCTTATGTATTATATATATAATAGGTGATTATCCTATATATATAATTTAGTTAAAAATATTAAAAAATATTTAATAACTCACGGTATATATATATAATGATCGTAAAATATACTAGTAGAACAGGTATATACCATAATATATTTTTATTGAATCATATAATATATTTGTAGTCTATAGTCTATAACCATACTTATTAATATATTATATTTATGAGTTTCCCAGTATCATATATATACTCGAAATATATGTGGGTAAAAAAAAAAAATATCATAAAACTGTAGTAACTCAAATACAGTATAACTGATAGTTACGATATATATATATAATATAATATATATATAATATATATATATATGTTGTGTGAGTTTGATGTGTGTGAAAGATTGTTCTGTGTTGTATATACTGGCTGTGTGTTGTATGTGTTGATTGGTGCAATCATACCAAGCAGGAAATTTTAGTAAATCACGTAGGATGTACTAGACGATTAAAGTAATCTGTTTGTTTTTGATAATAACGAAAACACAAAAACAGCACGAATTGGTGTAATAAAGTGCAATAGAAACTGAAGATTGCTGAATAAGGAGATTAACTTATGAGTGATAAGAGAAATATGATTTAGTAGGAGAAAACAATTGGTTTAAATTGAACTTCTGAAGTTAATGAAGAGTAAAGAAGATAAATAAAAAAAACACTTTAGTTTAGTAATAGATCAACGTGAGATTAATTTTATAGGTTATAGTGTTATTGTATCTCTTACAACTATTGATTGAGTGACTGGCGATGTTGACTAGCCTAATAACAGTAAGTCTACTACTATTATCAGCATATATGCATTATAGCGACTCAGTATATTAAACAAACGCTCTCTTGTTACATATACGATACATACAACCACTCTGATCATTCTACTAGCTTAGAATCTGCGAAATTACCCATATCACGAACACAAACTATGACTCACAGAAATATCTGTAAAATAACACGAGATTTAAATATGTGATAACGTTCGAAACTTGTGATAATAATGTATGTTTATTAAAGTACTAAAAAGACAATGATATTCTTTATCGAAATTAAGTATAGACTTCGGAGGCAAACGTATTACCAGAGACAAAAACACTGCACAAATAAATAGATCACTATACTAGTAGAGTAGTATAATCTCAGTCTGTAACCTTTCGTTCTTAAGCCCACACTTAAATATTAATGTCCCAAGTGCAAGGTACGAACAATCGACTCGTCACTTTTGTTATTAATATGAGTCCAGGTGTGAGACCGTAGTGCTGGGCTAACGAAAAGAAACAGTGAGCACAGGTGAGTGAACTAAATATTATTTAGTCTAGCGGAGTTTTTGGATGTTGTGTTGTAATGGGTAATTTTTAGTATATTTAAAGAGAAAGCAATTTAAAAGAAGAGTGTTTAATAATTTCTTTATTTGCTGTTTTATTTTTTTCATCAAAAGTTGATAATTTGGAAATATTGATGAAATAGGGAGATAGAAAGTATAGAGAACGAGTTTCCTTGAGGAGGACTTCAATTAGACCTTTGTTATGAACAGAAAGTACTTATTTATTTACACAATAATAAGTTGAGATAGAGTGATATAAGTTTAAATGAATTTAAATATTGTTGGTGAATTATATTAATTAATAATCAAGAAGTTAACTGATGAGAATATATAAGATATAAATAGTTTCTAATTACGTATTTAATATCTCTACATATTATATCATTAGTATAGCTAACTGAGGAGCTTGACTGGGGACTAGGAGAAATGAGTCGACAGAAAAAAAAAGAGTTGATACAACATCAAATAATTTTACTGTACAGCCCGCCTAAGGCGTTAGGATAGGTTAGGTTAATGATTTAAATTTAGGTTATAAGGTTGAGTTATTAGTGATGGATTTAAGTTAAGTTAGTTTAGCGTTAAGTATAGGTTAAGCTATAGTATTCTTATTGTTAGTTATAGATTGTTAGACCTAGGTTTGGTTAAGGTAGGTTATGTATAGTTCTCAAATCGTTGCTGCACATTGTAAGGTTCAAGTTTGGTTAGATAAAGAATTAAATACTCTTACGTTTTGAAATAACTCTTAAATAATAGACTGGAGTAATTTATACTATCCTTTTATTCTCATTTTATTATATTTTATATTATCTATATTACTAGTGTGACGAATGTGCTGGAGACCGATTCACAACCGGGTCCTAAAACCGGTTAGGCGAACCTGCAGTAACTTTTTGATGTTTGATTAAAATTCACAATAAGCCGATAACCTTATAATAGACTACTGTATTTATTTTTTATGATAAAGCATAAAGTCGTTTGTTAACATTTTGGCAACTCATTACTGTCCTATAAAGAAAGAAATTACGGAATGATCTTTAAAAAAAGCGGGAAAACGAAGTACAAATTAATTTTTATCTTGCCCACAAAAAATGAAAAATAAAGAAAAAAAAACTTACAATATGAAATTAAAATCAATTAAACAAAAAATGTAAGATATAAAAAAACATCTTCATTGAGACCCCAATATACGAATAATAAAATAAATTATAGTAATATAATAATATAATAATAATAATAATAATTAAATAATAATATAAATTAATTAATAATAATAATAATAATAATATAATAATAAATTTCAAATATTGTTTGATTTGGTTAAAAGTGCATTGTGAGGATGAAATTGTTTGTGAAATATTTGACTATAAAATGTAGAATGTGGTGAATGAAAATTAATAAGTGCCATTAATTTTTTTTTAAATTATTTTCAATTATAAGTAAAAACAATTTATTACTGGCGGAGCTATGATTTAGTTGAGTAGTAGTGGTCTCGCTAATCACTAGCATTATGAGTCGTAGTAGTCAGCGAGCAGCTAGAGATCCTACGCACTCGAGATCGAGCCATATCTTGTATCCTTCTTGTAGATATTGTACTAACACCCCACCCATTTGGTGAGAATACACCAAAAGTGTATCAGCTTGTATAATGAATCATATATATATATATTATATATATATATATATTAATATATATTATATATTATATATTATATTATTATATCATATATATATATAATATATATAATATAATAATATATTATAATATATTATATATATTATATTATATTAATATAATATTAATATATATTAATTAATTTTATTTCAGATCTCGCCAAAATAAGATAAAAAAAAAGATTATTATCATTGACTTACCCATAATTTGAGCTTTAACTGCATAGCATATGGCCCACGAAACTCGAGTCTGGTAAGTACCGTAGTATATATATAATATATATAATATATATTATATTATTATATATATTAATATATAATATATTTATATATATATATAAATATATATATATATATATTAAATATATATATAATTAATATATATATATTAATATATATATATAATATATATTATTAATATATATATATATATATTATAATATATATATATATTAATATAATATATATTAATATATAATATAATATATTATAATATATATATATTATATTATATATATTATTAATATAAAAAATATTCATGTTATCTGTGAGTGTGAAGTTGATATATATATATATATATATATATATGTAGTGTATGTGTACAGGTGTTATATATATAATATATATATATATATATATAATATATATATTATATATATACTTATATATATATTAATATATATATAATAAGATTTATATTATAGTTATTATTGTTATTAATTTATTATTTTATATTTATACTATTTTTTGTAGATATAGCAATAAAAGGACGAGAGATGGATGAATAGAGAGAGAAATAGTCTTAGATGTTGGAAAGACACTCATGTTTTCTATATCAATATTGTATATATCAGAAAAAAGGTAATGTAGATGCAGCTAAACATCTTACTGAAAAGCGCCGCAATTATGTTCAATTTATCATTAGTCACTGAGTTGACTTCCTTACATAATTTTGTGTTTTGTTTTTTTTTTTTGTGATCATATGATTTCCATGAAACTTAGCTGTGGATCCCTTATGAACCCAATATATATACACCTTTAAGGTCGAGGAATACTTATTAATTTTGATCTTAGCAGTTAGAATAACTAAAATCACTTTGAACTAGAATTTTTCTACGTCTTGATTATTTGTATATAGTTGTTTGTTTAATAAATGAGAAGAGCACCATGAAGATAGTCTTCACGATCTTTGTGTTTTTTTTTTATTTTTTTTATTTTTTTATTTTATCTTATATTTTGTTGAGATGACACAATTTAGTGTAACTGTTTTTATTTTAAATGTAGAGTATGTGTGATTACATTGCTACGAAAAGCAAAGGTATATATTGTGATGTGGACTCCGGTTCGAATATCTATGTCTAGTAAATTCATACGAGTTTTCGCAAAATTTTGCTTCCTTTCCTTCTCGCGTCGCGTGATATTTGAGACATTCTGAGTATAATTGTATACCTCCTTCGGAAAATCTTTAATTTATATATTATAATGATATTATAATGTTTTAAAATATCGTAAATATTTTATTTTTTATTTTAAGTATAACAAGTGTATATTCAAACGTTTACAGCTCACACCCCTTAAAATAATAAATATTGCTGTATTTAGGTATTTCCTACTAGTAGATCACCAAAAGTGAGTATTACCGTGAGATCTCAAAAACTTGTAGTATATATATATAACATTGGTATATTTATTTGAATTTTTTATATATATACGTATATATTAGAATATAAGCCTCATTCATAATATTTCAGCCACTGAATTAAATCTTGTTATTATTCAATATATAGAGACATACATTTTTGTTCCTCTGTATGTTCTGCTTTGAATACATACAAACATAATATTCGTAATACCCGCCAAGTATTATATTATATGCTATATATCACTAATCTTATAAGGAGTCTTTTTATACACTATTATTTATATACTTATATATACAAAGAAGACACTTATTTTATATAATCTTCAACCAATTTTTTAATTGAGTGTGAGTGAATTTTATATATATTCTTGAACTTTTTAAAAAGAGATCGAACATCTTTTTTTTCCTATGCCGAAATTGAGTTCCTAAATTGTTAGAATAGGAAACACTGTCAGAATTAAAATAAAAAAAACTTTTTACATTATGTTGTTACCCCCCTTAGCCCAATATCTCAGTCTCGTCTATAACCGCTCATATTTGTGAAAGTTATCAGCAGCGTAAGAATGTGAGAAAACTCGAAAGTAGCGAAAACAGAATGCGGTTAGCGTGGCTACTCAAAACTTCTCTCTCATAAAAAAACAGTGACTCACGGTTTACTATTATATCCGCGATACACACGCGCATTACTCATCAAAAACACCTTGCGCGTGAGCGTCACCGAGAAAGGAGCGATGTTGAATAGACGTAGTCACTCAGGACATATATTAGAAACTTGTGGAAGAGAGTCTGAAAATATGGACTTTTTTCGCAAATCATAAATATATCTCCTTTTTTATTCAATCTTAACTATGAGCTGATTAAAAGGTCTTGGACCAGTTGTATTCACTGAGAACTCAGAAGTAACTATCTCTCACATCTGAAGAAAGAGGTAGCTCGTGGTATTAGTAATACGATCGATTAGCGCTGTGTGGAGATACAGAGAGTTAAGCTTGCGCTCTAAGGATGTTATTCAATAGCTTATTAATCAGTGGAGCTAAAGATCATGTCATTAGTTGCAAAGTAGGAAGCAAGATAGATTTGTGGTCGATCTGCAAAACCGTTTATATAGCAACTTACCTTGTTTACTTGTGGACTTATAGGGGAGAGCGAAAGAGGGTGGAAGGTCTAAGGTCATCTTATGTGGTATAACGGATACTCACCTGAGAGTATATTTGCACGTGTTACACACGCGTCATCTCACACACAAATAGAAGTTTTATACAATGAGTTGAGCAGGAGATGCTAAGACGTTTTATATCCATGGCCAGAAACGACCGTCACCGTTCATACTCTGCTGCAGCTGTCTCACATTCGGGATAACAACACACTATATATAGTATAAACTGCGCGTATGTCTACATAAAACACACTGTCCAAGACTGGAAAAAGCAGACACACTAGCTAGCGACTATAGAGACAAAACGGGAAACACAAGAAATAGCGAAACATTGAATCCAGCCAGACCACGTTTTTCAATAATCTAGATCTTAGCAATTACATCTGAACAAAACTAGTCAGCAAGCTTGTTGGTGTAACCAAAGTCAACCTTTCAGAGTGTCATAAAGTATACACCGATATAACATAGTTTTAATAAATTATAAAATTATCATCGGTATGATCCACACTTGGCAGGTATATAAGTATTTGGCTATTGTTTATAATTATATAGCCTTCTAATTTATCATAAAGCATCAGAAATTCTAGAACTGCATTATTACGTACTATATATATAATATTATATACGATAATCCCAGCAACATTCTTAAATAACTTAGTCTTAAATCGAAGTTATTAAGCGTAATATATATATATATAATATATATATAATTAAATATATATATACTTTAACTTAACTACTCTATTTACTACTATCATATATATATATATACCGAATAAATATATATATATATATAATTGCACGAGCAAATTAGAGACGTAGAAGGAGGATTTGTATGTTTCTGCTTATGTCACGTCACGTCCTTCGAATTCGACAAAAGAATAAAATGACAAACAAATCATACGATTTGGGGAAGACCAAATTAAAGAGCGATGATGTATATTGTTTTATGGAACGTGTTTTAATAATAATAATAATAATAATAATAATAATAATAAAATAATAATGAATGAATAATAATAATAATTAATAATAATAATAATAATAATAATAATAATTAATAATAATTAAATAATAATAATTAATAATAATTAATAATATAATAATAATATATAATATAATAATAATCAATAATAATAATAAAATAATGCGGTGAAATTATTATAATTACATAATAATAATAATAATAATAATAATAATAATAATAATAATAATAATAATAATAATAATAATAATAATATCAGGAACCATAGTTATTTAACTATTGCATAATTTATTAAACTTTTACCATTTCCGATTAAAATAAGTAAATAAATCCCTCACACAAACACACACACACTTACACACACATAACACACACACACACACACACACACACACACACACACACACACACACACACACACACACACCATACACCTTTTTTTAAAACTTAATATTTGAATAATTAAATTTAACATAATTATTATATTGCAATTATAATATAACAAAAAACAAATCTGAATAGTTTTGAATATCATTTGAACTTTTCTTTGATTTTAAATTCCCACGGAAGAGATTATTAAAATATCTAGATATAAAAATAGAATAATTAAATTATTTGATTTAATTTATTATTCAAATTATAATTAAATATTCTTTTTTTTTAATTAATTTTAATTTATTCTTCTCCTTTCTCTTTTTCTTGCAAAACAAAAAATATATATGAAACTATATAAAAATTTAGAATATAAATTAAAGGCAGATTAACTATTAACTATTATTGAAATGTTCAAAGGTGATGGCAAAGTTTTAGAATTTATTATTTGTTAATGAATCACACAATAGGTTATAATTATATTTTGGGATAAATTTTTAACAAGCGTCTGGAAACCAGATTAGCAACAAAACATAGCAGGGGCATCGTCTATGAAAATGCACACAAATTTTTCTATTCTAAAGAATATTATAAAAAATAATTCATTAATTAAACATAAAATGAACAATTTTATTTAAGTAAAACAAATGTTTAAAGAAAACAAAACAAAATAAATAAAAGTTTTTTGTGTTATGTTAAACAAAATATACTTGAATCATTAGATCATAGTCAATGATAAATTAGACTCTCAATAGATCATGGAGTAGGAGGGTGGGTTGTGGTTTGATTAACTGATTTACTGATTTACTGCTTTTAATTCAGGTCATGACATTTTTAAAGTTATAAACATAAAATGAATTAAATTTAATGTAAAAAACTTAAATGTTTAAAGAAAGAGAAAACAAAACAAATATAAATAGTTTTTGGTGTTAATGTTACACAAAGTATGACTTGAATCAATATCAATAGATCATGGAAGGGTAAGAGGGTGGGGTGGGTTGGTTGATTAACTGATTTACTGGTTTTACAGCTTTAGGGTTGTAAAATGCAAATTTTTTTAAGTTATAAAGATTCAGTGAAGTCAAATTTTGGTTAAGAAAAAAATGTATAAAAGAAAAGAAAACAAAAATAAATAAAAGTTTTTGGCATATAGATGTTACTGATTTGCAGTTTAAGAAAAAGATCAATAGAAGCAATAGATCTATAGATGTGGGCGTGGAGGGTGGGGTGGTGGTTTGATTAACTGAATTTACTGATTTCTGCTTTAGGGTATTAAAACATGATAATCTTTAGCCTTAAATGTGACCTAATCAATAGATCACATAGATCATGAGATGCAATAGACTCAGTATAGATAAATGGATGCGACAGGATGTGTGAGTATGGATGGTTTGATTAACTGGTTTAGCTTTGAGACTGGATTATGGGTATGTAAGAGACATCGATAATTTAAGTAACATATGACCTGAATCAATAGATCAATAGATCAATAGTCAAAGACTCAATAGAATCGATCAGGTTGACTAGAAGATGTAGGTTTGGGGTGTGTTGATGTAACTGATTTAATGTATTACGGGTAAGAGTAAAAAAATCGTAAATTTGTAAGTCCTTATAAATATGAAGTATTGCCAATGTCAAAATCATTTTATTGTATTTTTATTTTTTTTTCTTTTTCTTCTTGCTGGTGAAAACTTTATTTTTGAAATCTACAGACTACGATAAATATATAAGAACCACTATATAAAAATTTACGTTTACTAACTCAGCACAATACCGGCTCCAGCCCGGTGCCGGTACCAACTCTGTCTCATTCTCAGATCTTTCTTCCTCCTTCTTCTTTCTTCTTTCTTTTCTTCCTGTTTTGCATTCCATGCATTTTTTTTTCCGTCGGGCCCCCTCCGTTCGGGTCCCACACCTTGTAACGACGGACTTTATTACGCGTCATTTTCTGAGTCCTTACAGGGTTAATACTGATATTTTGATATAACTATGGGACTAAACAATATTTATTACTTAGCACCGCACCGGTGACGCTTCCAGCCCGGTGCCGATGCAACTCCGATCTCTGATCCAGATTTCTCCACTCATTCCTTCATCTCTCTTCTTCCTCTTCCTCATCCTTCCTCTTTTGCTACACATCTTCTTTTCACTATCTTACCTCGTGATATGTTTCACATTAATAGCATTTCTGACTTCTTTTTTCAGGAGAGGAACCCCCTCCGGGGGTCTCTGGAACCGAGCCGAATCCGATCGGAATTCTTTCAACTCCGAATCCTCCTACCAGCTCAAATTTCAGCTTCTACGATCAATTTAATATTTTAATGGGGGGCTGCGTCCCCCACCCCTTAAGGGTGGGGACGCGCAGGGGCGCGTAAGTACCTTATGACGGTGGCGGTGCGGGGGGCATACTATAACACGTTTAATATATAGTTGATATTTAATTATCTTAATTTATTGAATTTTTTATTTATGTTATTTATTTATTTCTTTATTTATTTATTTAATTATTCTATTTGGATTATTATTCTTAATAGTTATTTATTTTTTATATTTATTTTAGTATTTATTTTTAATTTTTTTATTGTGTTTTCGAAAAAAAACCTTCGTTTTTTTCGTCGATCTGTAGAGGGAAGGCTGATCCTACAATTTCTCGAAATTTTATTCAAATAATTTTCCCACGGGCCGTTGGAACCACCGCACCACTACTCAGGTGTTATTGGAAGAGAACGAAAAGTATCATATGTTTTCGATTATATTTTTAGTGTAACAGTCAAACCAGAGCACGTAAAAGACGATTTAAACATCGATTTAGGGGTATCGATCAGATAAATCGATTGGAACCATCAAAATGATCATCCGATCATTTGAAACCTTCTAGGAACCAAAAAAAAGCCCTTTGGGGGCCCGCCCCCTTTTGGGTAAACACCTTGCGTTCAGGTGTCAAACCTCTAAGTCGGCTCTTCCAACTTTAATTTCGGCTCTCAAACCTGACTTAAAAACCTAGGTTTGATTACCTAAAGGAATACCATAGGGAAACGACAATGAGTGGTAGGAGTCGGGGTCTCGCGGCCTCCCGGTTGTTTTCCCGGTCGCACCTTCTAATTATATTATATCTATTATAGAGTACATATCATTACTAGTATCTATATACATAAGTAATATTATAATATATTATATTATTATAGTAGAGTAAATATTAGGTATATATTAATATTTTATATCTATAATTATATAAAATATATATATATATAAGGGTACGTAAATATATAGAGGGACTTAATAAACATGGACCTCCAAACATAAATTTAGTATTGGAAGGTTGGTAATTGATGTTTTTTATTTACTTAGGTAAAGAATAAAATAAAATATGATTTGATAAAAATATAGACTAACTGTTTTTATTTTTTTGAGCTTGTCAATTGTTTATTTTCATAAGATAGTGATCATTTTATTTAATTTTTTTAGGTTTTATTTTCACGACGTAAATATTTATTATTGTGATGTCCCAAAATAAAAATGTTGATTTATATAAGTATATATCTCTATCAATATTGTAAATATAATAAGTCTCACTCGATCTTGCGATATCGCTCGGGAATATAGATTATCTAATATATCAAGATATATTGAATGAACTTGTAGGCATGTATACTATATACTATTTAATATATATTATATATATATATATTATATATATATATATATATATATATATATATATATTATATAATATTACTATATATATATATTAATATATATATACGATGGTCAGATTTTTTTATGCTCACAGTATGTAACTAGACACGGCAGGTCCTACAGTAAACAATTATATATTTGGAATCAGCCGAAAATTTAAGGATGGGATTAATTTTTTTTTTTTTTTTTTTGTTTTTTTCTTTTTTTCTTTTTTTTTTTTGGCTTATTCTCGAAAATTTTTCAAAATTTTTCCCCAGCCATTTTACGGTGGGCTCTCGATTCCGACTGGGTTGAGTTAAAAGGTAATACCAAAAGTGTTTTTGGAAGTTTTTTTTTTTTTTAACTAAGGAATCCCCAAGTAAACCGCAAGATGGCAGGAGTCGGGGTTCTAGGCCTCCCGGTGGACGACGGGGGGGACTAATCCGCTTCCGGGGATGGTCCTCCGGACCCTTTGGTGCAAATAATTTTTGTTTTTTTTTGGAAATTTTAGTTTTTTTTTTTTTTTAATTTTTTTTTTTTTATTCGTTGAAATATTAAAAAAAATATTCTCACCAAATTTTAGGGGGCTGAGCCCCTTTACATGGGGGACGTTTCATACACCGGAGGGGATGGTCGGATGGACTCCCGCGACAGCAACAGGACTCAAAGAGCGGGTTCCGGAGCCAATCCCCGGAGGGGGGATTAGTCCCCCCGTCGTCCACCAGGGAGGCCTAGAGACCCCGACTCCTGCCATCTTTTGCGGTTTACCCTTTAACTGTTCCTTTAGGTTAAATAAAAAAAAAAAAAATTTACTGTCAAAAATTGACAAGTAATGTAAAGAAAAATGTGAAATATATAGCCCCGAAATGGGGGGCAACATAATTTGTAAAATATTCGATGATAAGCCAAAAAAAAATTTAATCATCCTCTGATTTTCGGTGTGTCAATATATATAATTTGGTGTACTGTAAGTGACCGTGCCGTTCTCTAGTTACATACTGGGAGCATTAAAAGAAAATTCTGATACATCCACCAAATTATATATATATATAAGATATTTATTTATATTGTTATATTTATAATATTATTATTATATATATATATAATATATAGCTTATTTAAGTATATATTATATATATATAATATATATATAGATATATACCTACTATATATATATATAATAAATAGGCATTGATTTAATTATATAAATATTAAATGCTAGCATGACTTCTGCGTCGGAGTGTGTTGGACGCACTAGAAACTACAGGGAAAAAGGTAAAAGAAGAAAAAGGAAGATCTAGAGTAGAGGTAAGAAGAAGGCTGAAATCTTAAAAGGACATATCAGCAAGTTTCAGAGAAAAGTTTTTGTCTGAGAAACGAAATGTTCTGCTTGAATTGCTGCCAGATTTATATTTTGAAGCAGCTATAATATTTATCAATAATATATGATGAAATATTTTATAAGTTAGAGGTGATTAGGTGAGGTAGCAGTCAAGTGTTTTCATATAAATGCAAGAATTTAAATATATTATTAGACGAAATAAGAAGAAGAGAAGCAACTATTATTATTACAGCTGGTGATTGTTTATTTCGAAAAATTATTATATTAAAATAGAACAATGGAGTAAACAGTCTGATTTGTGAATTACAGGTGAGGAAAGAGCAAAATTATTCGCGTCAGTTGCTTTTATATGAATGAATTAAAGCACATATTTTAGATTTAAAATAAAGAAGAAATACTTCAAGTGATTTCTGGTATTGTGTTGGAGGCTTCGACTATTATTATAGGATGATTTTTCTTCGCATGGTTTTTGGGGCTGGGAAATCTTTCTGCTATTTTTACATAGTCATGAACAGTGCGCAGGAGTTAATAAAATACGATTTCTGTCGATTAGACACACCCGTGGCAATGCCATGCGGGACAGCGGTGTTTAGAGAATAATAAATAATAGTGATTATATTATATAGTATAATATATATCAATTTGAAATTTTTTCCAATTTATATGCTTAAGGATTTTTTTATTATATTATTTTATTATATATTATTATATATTATATATATAAGATATTATAATATTTTAGTGAATATTTATATAATATTATTTATATATATATATATATATATATATATATATGTGACCCAAGATGTTTGCTAAGTAGTGAATGAGGACCAACACTTTCATTGAGTTTGACAACCCTGGTCAAAAAGAGGCAGGAATCCTTTTCCAATAAATAGAACAAAATCATTACAAGACGAAAAATTGAACACAAAGCACTATGATAAAAAAATTTCAGTTTGGAAATTGAGGGATTTTTATAATAATAATAATAATAATAATAATAATAATAATAATAATAATAATAATAATAATAATAATAATAATAATAATAATAATAATAATAATAATAATGAAAACTACTTTCAAATAGTTGATTAATAAAAACAATTTATTTCATAATATTCTAAAACTCACGTTTCGAAAACCATTTGTTTGACCAACGAATTTTTAAACGATATTTTCGAGGATTGTCTTTTGTCTCCAGATTACTAGGAAGAAATGTTGTTTCTGATCATGAATCCTTGACCTACTTATTTGTATAAAAACTTTAATATTATTAAGTGATACGTTTTAAGTTGAAAATTTATTTTCCCGTTAACTTTGCACATCAATATACTGAGTCAAACCGTTTTTCATTCGTTAATAATCTTCCTTTAAAAGTTAGATATCCTATTTATCTAAAGTTTCATTCTCACTGGGTATTGCTTATTGAAAGGAAACTTTATGGGAACATTTAAATATGTGAGGGAATATTAATGAGCATAAAACGTTCGTTCAAAAAGACAGTTGAGATTATTAACTGGGCTTTTTTGTGACTAATCATCATTGTAGAGCATCTTAATGAGTTTGCACATTGAAAGAGGAAGTTTCCATTAAATCTGAGATTACGATTTTTCAGTCCGTGATTTATCGTATTCAGTATGGTCGGTCTGATTACTTACAAATATTCATCTGATACAAGATCATTTTTATTCTATTCAAAGAGAATTATAAGAAGTAAATTAAGAGGGAGCAGAATTGACATGAGTTTGAAGAATGGTAAGGTCGAAGTCATCGGCGAATATCTGAGTGACTTGTGTTAGATGTACAGGTGAGAAGCTATCATCTACTGAAAAAGTAGGCCGTACCGGATCAGATCTATTAAGTTATTAGAGATGAACTTAGACTTAATTTGCCAATCAATGATGTTAGCTGATATGGTGCGCTGAGGGTAATCCGGTATTGTAGATACGTCTAGAATACATATCTTAAACATGTGATGAATAATCTCCAGGGCGAGCAGTATTTTCTATGACGATCTTATGCACGTCTGGGTAATCAATGACTCAACGGTTGGGAAGACGAGATTCGCCATCATTGGTGGCACAATTAAACACCGATAATCGTAATAACTAGACTAAATTCTTCAGTATCAACTTCGTACAGTGGGTGTACGGGGTTGAATTGCAGAGCGCAGAACTGTGGGGTGTCGCGACTCGGTATGGGCGATCGCCAGATTTACTGATAATGGATCGCGTTCTGTTTAGTCTGTCACGGACATAGGTAAGCCAGAGTGATTTATTGGGCGTCTGGCGGATTCAATTTCCACCTTTCCTGTGCGGATGCGAATCGTAACTGTCATTAGTGCTGTTGCGGGAGAAAGGGAAGTTCCTCCTTAACAGAGGAGTCAATAGGCCGACAAATCATACAGACGATAGATTGGAGGACCTACATAAATCGACAGGATCGGTTTAGAACAGATAAGAGACAGGCCGACTAGAGTTTGAGAGGCAAGTGACGGAAAGTGGTAAGGAAGTGCACCAATTAGGTAGGTGCAACAGATTAATCTTATATGGGCATCAAAGGTGCTGCCTCTTTGAGTTAGCTGATAAGGCAATCGCTGGTAGGGAAATGCATGATTTGTCGGTTATGTAAGGCGGAGAGGTGCGGGCAGAGAAAGACGGACAATAGTAGATAGACATGTACACTTAAAGGAAATTCATTGACGGTAGTACCGAATTGAAATACGCTACTAAATGGAAGTGTGTCGGCACAGAGAGATCAATGGTGAAGTAGGTCTCTGAGACTAGAAAAGGAAGAAGAAGTCGACAAAATAAAACAACTAGCCTGATATTTCGCTTTCGGGCTAGACGGTCCTTCTAGATGAATCTATGAGCTGCTAATGCGACTGACGTAGTTGTTGTGCGATCGCTAACGCACAGAGTATGCTGGACACTGGTTATGACAGCGAATCGTAGGGACTGGCGCCACTGTATGTTACGGGGCGTTGAAATTAAGTGTGATCCGTTAGGATTGAGGTTCTGATCACATTAATTGGTTCGTATTGGGTTTGGCAGGAAAACCAGGATAGGCAAAGATGAACATCCGTTCATGTGATAATTAGATAATAACGGAGCTGACGCTTCGAGAAGCACTAAGAAAGTTGGCACTGGCATGTGGGAGGGAAAAGATAATCTATCTATGATGAATCGTTTGGCGTTTGTGCCACACTAATACTAAAGGGGCGACGGTGGCCGTAAATTGTAGTGAGCGGATTCGATTATAAGCCGAATGCTATAAGAGAGATATGGGGTATGTCGGGAACTATGGTCAAAGGTTCATAGGACTACCAACACCCGGAAGGAGAGGTAACAAAGCTTGAGAGCAGTGGACGCGTGTGCACTAATGTGAACTCTCACTCCAGGTAATTGCTTTGGAGTATGTCAAGTCGCTCACCTACTGGCTCGTACACGGCAAGTCCTCCCGTGTTTCCTAAAGGGCGGAAAAATCCAAAATTGGTTAAAATAGAAATAAGTATCACCAGTAGACCTCGAACGTCGAAAGCCGTACTGGGATCGGAAAGAAGAGAATGAGATACTAGATGTTAAGGAAGGTGAGAGTTAAGGAAAGGTTCTTCAAGAGTCTTAGATAGAATACCTTCAGGGTGGAGCTTTGGGCGATAGTTAGAAGGATCAGTAAGCGGCTTCCTTTTTTTCCGGGAATAGGGTTGGACATGTGCGTGCTTCCAGTACTGAGGGAAAGTGCTAGTATGAAGACATAGAGAATATAGTTGAAACGAGGGGAAGGGGCCAGCTCGGAAGCACACCTCCCATCAAAACTCGGGGAGGAATGCCATCCGGGCCACGTGCCCGAATTCCATACGTTCATTAGAATTCTCAGGCAGCCCATGCACCTCAATGTATCACAGGCAAAGACATAGCCTTTTGAAGGAGATGTGGAGGAGGAGATTGAGAATCGTTCCAGGGTTGAGTTAGGAGGAAAAATAGGAGGCCGAAGAAATTGGCTTTTCAGTTGAGAGTTAGCACAGAGCCATCAGATCGAATAAGAGGAGGAAAGGCAGATTTAACGCAGAAGTTTGTTAGAGATGTTTTTTGGCAGGAGGTCCAGAAAGATTTAATCAGTAGGAGTAAGCCAAGGAGTGTTAGCTCACTTTCCCTTTGATGAAAGCGCTTTGCTTCGTCCGAAGAGTTCCCTGCAACGATTTCTAGCTGAATGCAAAAGGGCGAGAGTGATAAGAAACGAGAATTTTTCCACCCCCAAAAAGCGCTGTTTCTATCCTGAATGGCCAGAGAAAAGGCACGATTGAACCATGGATTATAAGGAGAGAAAGATCTAGTCGAAGAAGGAATGACCTGCTGCATCCTCGCGACGAATTACAGCTCCCACCTTGTTGGCAGAAGCCGAAGCGTCATCAGAGTCAAGGAAAGTCTTCCAAATTAATAGTTAAGCAACTGTAAATAAACTAAGGCCCCCAAATCACTCCGATCAAAGTGCCAGAAAAAACGCAATATATATATATGCAGAATAAGGAGAAGTATTAAAGTTTAGCAAAGGTTTGAATTTTAGGAGCGAATGTGGTGTATAAGTGTATTTATAGAGAGAAGGACTGGTGGTGAAACATAGGTCAGTGTGTTCAAGAATTGGGTTGGGACGATCCGGAATATGTGGGTAGGTTCTTTGATTAGTTGCTCCAGAATGTTGTTAAGAATGTTGAATGATTCGGCCTCCTCCTCACCTAAATCAGTATGAGAGGAACCCAACCATCGTGTTGTGTACATTGAAATCCTAAATAGAGGACCTCAGTATTTGGATGAGAA
Organism: Trachelipus rathkii; assembly: GCA_015478945.1. NCBI lineage: Eukaryota > Metazoa > Arthropoda > Malacostraca > Isopoda > Trachelipodidae > Trachelipus > Trachelipus rathkii. The sequence goes on from JABUQX010015205.1 coordinate 37,224, forward strand.
GATATTAACAGTCTCGTGAGAGGTAGTAAGATATTCAAGAAAAGAGTAAAAATCTGTTTGTTTTGGAGAACAGTAGCAAGAATGCACAAGAAATTATTGTAGTAGATAGGAAGAAAAATTTTGAGCCACAGTGCATCGAAATTAGGAAGATTGAGATTCACGAGACGTGTTTACAGGAGTGTTAATGTTTACATAGGCACACACCTCCACCCTTTCAGTGACGGAAATTCGGAAATAAGTTATAGTTAGGATAACATTAACGAGTTGAGGAGTGAATTCTTCGCCATCTGAGTCTCAGACAAGAGCAAAAGGTTAGGGTTATGAGTTACTAAGGTGAGAGGCAAAGTAAAGATTTTAAGCCGCGGATGTTTGGGTAAATATTAATAGAAAGCCGCGCACTATGCAAATGTGGCCATCTTCAAATACCCACACACATGCACACACTCCACACACACAAATATAGAACAATAGACTATAAACAAAAGATGAATCGGGATAAGAAAATTGAATAAACTATAATCCTAACTTAAAAAATTCTAGCGCCTACGAAATTATTTTAAATAAAAAGAAAATATACTGTACGTAACACTAAAAAAATAAAACTTAAACCTAAACCAACTTTGCCACACTTACTAAAATTTATTAAACCTACAACTAAGAAGAAAGAAAAATGAAAAAATTATAATCCTGAACTAAAAATTTTTATACTAATGATTAATGTAAATAAGAGATACTATACTACTATACACTAAACCCTAAACAACTTTGCTACACTTCCTAAAAATTTATATTATCAGCTTACAAAGGAAAATGAAACAAAATTTAAAAACTGTTTTGTCTTTTTAAAACTCCAAACTTTAATTATCGCCGAAACGAATAAATGATTAGTTTTCAATTTCGATACAGTTTAATAAAACTTTCAATTATATACTATATATATATATTATCATTATATATATAATATATATTGGTATATTATCTTATTATTATATTATAGTAATATTATATAATATTTATTATAATATAATTATATATATATATTATAATTATATATATATATATATAATATATATTATATGTGTGTGAACCTTTTTTCGTTTGTTTGTTTGAGTGAGTGAACAGGACTCACCACGGCCAACAAAGAAGCTGCCATGATAGGTTGGAAATCCAAATCTATTTGTGGTTCCTGCTCTAATGGTTTTGAAAGATGTCCAAGAAGAATATTAAGGTATCGGAAGGAATATTAAATTCTTGAAGGCATGAAAATATTGAGCAACTATTCTAACTTAACCTTGCTTGCTTACATACTATCCTAACGCACACACACTCACACCTTAGTGGGGTGACCCCCAAATTTGACTTTTCGTAGGGAAAAGATTAAATCCTTTAGGAAATTTATTAAATAATGAGCTAGTGAAATTTAATTTTCTATCCTTAGTAGAATGAGTAAAAGAGAAGACCTTAGGGTAACACGATTTGGTTATTACGTTTGGGTAACCCTAGTATTGATAGCTAGTTAAGTTATATTCAAGACATCTTTAAAGGAAATGATCAGAGCAATGTACTACGTTGTCAAAAGTACTTAACTTTGCTTAAGTTGAATTTGTTATTAGATTAAATGAAAAATGAAAAGGTGAAAAATCATAGGTTAGGTTGTGAGAAGATGTGTTTTTTTTGAGGAAGGATATTATATATTATATATATTATATATATGTTTATATATATTATATATATATATATATATATATATATTATATATATATATATATATTTATATATATTATATATATATATATGTTATCGTGTTTTTGATGTAATTAACGTAAGGAATAGACTGAAACAATTTTTATAATAAAAATCCTCCAATTTACAATATATTTTTCTACAAGGAACTTATTTATATGTTTTGTTTATACAACATTTGAGTTTGTGTACAATAAATACATATACATACATATATATATATATATATATATATATATATATATATATATATATATATATATATTTATACTATAGATATATATATATATATATTATATATTATAAATATTATATTACCTATTTGCCTATACCTGTACAGCACCAGTAATGATTATATATATATATATATATACGTATATATTATATGATATATATCATATATACTATGATACTAATATATATTATATATATAGGATATATATATATAGTTATATATATATATATATACAGTATATGACATCAATCAGTAGATCAATTGATCCCGTAGATGATGGAAGGGTAGGAGGGTTGGGGTGGCTGTGGTGTGCGGTTTGCGTTAATGCTTTACTACTTAAGGATCAGTAAAAACACAAATTAATAATAAAATATTTAAAATTTTGAAAAAAAATTAGATTTTTTAAAAATGTTTTTAATTATATAATAATTAAATTATATTTTTGACTAAAAACATAAACTTTGAAAAAAAATTCAGCTAGTATTCAAAAGGAAAATATAAAAATTATTAAAGGTACAGTTATGAAAGAAAATATAAATGTTTTCAGCTAAAAGGAAAACTAATTAAGTTATGTTTGAACAAAGAACGAAATACAATGTATGAATTCATAGAAATGACGTCATGCATATTATACACTAGGAATTGGTAATGCGTACATGTGCTTGTTTGTTATGCTTTTCATAGGGATATGTACACCGTGTCTTTGATAGGTAGGAAACTTTGTTAATGTTAGCATTTATTCATAGTTTAGTAATTTTAGATTTGCTTGGCTATTTTAGTTTTGTTAGGATTTTTTTTTTTTTTTATTTTTTTTTTTTTGTCAGATATTATTATGTTAGCTTTAGATTTTAAAAGTAAAATGTCTAGACACAATAATATAATTTAATTACAATAATATATATATATATTATATTATATATATATATATTAGTATATATATATATATATATTATATATATAATTTATTATATATATGAATATATAGTATAGTATATATAGTATATATTATATATTAGTATATATATATATATACACTGAACACAATTTTTTAGGTTGAAGCTAACATTTGTTTCTTGTTATTTTCTAAAAAAAAAGTAGACGGGCGTACCATGAATGCAAAATGTTTAGGTATGACGTAATTGATATATATATCTAACCGGTTCATTATTTAGTCATAGTCTAATATTTTGGAGTGGCCACATCTGTTTATTGGTTTTCTGCAAATGAAAGTGTGCGATAATAATAATAATAATAATAATAATAATAATAATAATAATAATAATAATAATAATAATAATAATAATAATAATAATAATAATAATAATAATAATAATAATAATTTTAATAGTTTTACCATAATTTAAAATTAAAATAATATAATAATAATAATAATAATAATAATAATAATAATAATAATAATAATAATAATAATAATAATAATAATGTTTGTGTATGTGATGTTAATAATATTTTTACCATTAGTTTACCATAGTTAAGTTTGTGTTGGGAGATGTTTGCCTACTGCTTTATTGATTTACTGCTTTAGGGTCTATAAAACACATAGTTTTAATAAATTATTTCATTTTACTAAGATATTTTTAATCAAAGAATTTATTTTAATGTTATGTTTATGCAAAATTATACTAAATTATGACATAAGGAAATAGGTCAATAGATCTCCGGTGTGAAAAAGGTAGCCGTTTGGTGATTAGATTCGGTTTTGCTTTACTGTTTTACTCCTTTAGGGCCAATAAAACATATTTATTTATTAACATAAAAAGAATAATTTTATTAAAAACATAGAATGTTTAAAAAAAATTAATGAATAAAATTAAACATGTAAATAACAATTTTACAAATAAATAATATAATTTTAAAATAAATAAAAACTTCAAGCAAAAAACAAATGTAAAATAAAACTTATAAAATAATTAAAACCACAAAAAATATGTGTAAAATAAAACTTATAATGTGAGTATAATAAAGACTTAAATTAATAAAAGTCAGTACTCAAAATATAAATGTAAAATAAAAGTTATAAAATATAAAAAAACTTAACAAGCAAAAATAAATGTTTCAGCTTACAAAAGAAAATGTAATAGTTAACGTTTACCAAAAGAAAAATAGATTCGAATGTTAAATGGGAAATATAAATGTTTCAGATATCAAAAGGAAATATATTAAAAATAAAAAAATATAAACCTTTTACGTTCAGAAAACGACCACAGATGTATGACAATATAAAAATAACAGTTGTATGAACAGTAAGGTTGCGTTAGGTTTGGCTAGGTTATGTTAAGCTGTGTTAGAGAAGAGGTAGAATGAAAGATAGGGAGAGTTTGAAGGTAAGAGATGCTATAACTACCAAGCTATGTGTGATAGGTTAGTATGTAAGGTTAGGTTAGGTTTGGTTATGCCAAGTTAGACAATGTATTAAGAAAGGTAGGTGAGAAGAAAGATAAAAAGTGAGAAATAAGTAAAGAGGCGCAATAATTAACAAACTATGTGTGTGCGTGGTGTATGTGTGATATGCTAGTATGTTAAGCTACTTTAAGTTTGGTTAGGGTAAGATATGCAAGGTATTAAGAAAGATAGGTTGAAGCTAAGTCTGTGTGTGTTTGTGTGTGTGTGTGTGTGTGTGTGTGTGTGTGTGTGTGTGTGGTGCGTGTGTGTGTGTGATAGGTTAGCATGTTAAGCTATGTTAGGTTTTGTTAGAGTAAGATTATAAGTCAGAAGTAATAAGCACAATACGAATGGTAAGACGTGGCCGATAAAAGAGAAATTTAAGTAAAAGAGGGTGATTTTCATTCATTAAGATATAATTAAGAGTTGATAAATGCTTTTTGCATTTTTATGTTTCTTATATAGTTTAAATTTATAAAGTTTGTATAAAAAATCAGGTTTATTTATTATTGGACATTTTTTTTCAAAATCTTTAACCGAGATAAACACTAAAAATATTTGTGATTATAAATTTTTTTTTTGTCATACGAAGCTTTATTATGTTTGTTTTACTTTTTTGGGGGGCAAATTTTGCCGCGAAATAGTATTCACACACAAACACCCACACACATACACACACACACACACACAAGATGGTCCGAAAATTATAGGATTGGATTGAAGTACAATATATATATATTATTATAGATTAAAATAATAATATATATATATATATATATATATATATATATATATATATATATATATATATATATATATATATATATATATATATATAATGAATTCGAAAATTATACTATATATAATTATATATTATATCTATAATATATATATATATGATATAATTATATATATATATGTAATATAATATATTTATTATATTATATATATATATATATTTTATATATATATA
>JABUQX010015206.1:0-5000 GCA_015478945.1 Trachelipus rathkii
AATCTTTGGGCAAAGAGGAAGATGAAGAAAGAAAGAAAGAAATTATTATTATATTATTATTATTGATATTATTATTATTTTATATATAATATATATTATATATATATATTACTATATATAATATATATATTATTATATTATATATATAATATTATATATACTAATATATTAATTATATATATATATATAATATATATATATATATATATTATTATAAATATATATATATAATATTATATATATAAATAATATTATATATATATCGGTATATATATTAATATATATGATATAATATATATATATATATATATATATATATATAGTATAAATAAATAATACTATAAAACTCTATATTATATATATATATTATATATATTATATATATATATTATTATATATCATATATATATATATATATATACTTATATATATATAGTATTATAGAAACCTACTCTTATCTATCGATTACTTCAACCCTCTTTTTACAACAAATCCTCATCAACTCTCTTCAGATTCCACCCACACAAACAAGATCATCCCGCATATAAACGTAGGTGCATCCCTCCACTCACCTCCATTTCTCCATCATTTCAACACCATTTCCTGCACCGTCCCATCTCTAATTCTTTCATAACTCCGTCCATATACAAATTGAATTACCAAGGGGACATAACACATCCTGCATCACTCCGATATTAAAAATCAAACGCAATCACTTTTGACAGCCATTTATGTCTTGACCACGCTTTCTATCGGTCATAACATACTTTTGTTTCCATTCAGAAGCCTACCACCAGCCCATACATTACTAACACCTGCATAGGGCTTCCCGTATTAATCCTATCTATAACGTCGTTGCACAATCCCATAAAAACTAAATACATTCATTCCTACTTTCTTCCTCATTTCTTCAGCCATTTGTTTCAATTAAAGATTTGATCCACACACCCCCTTTCCTACTCCTAAACGCACCTTGTTCTTCACAGCATCAGTCCTTCATCACTCGGAGCATCTTTTCGACTAACAATACCTAGCAGTATCTTCCCTACACCTCGATAACTAATTCCCTATAATTCTGACAGTTCCTTTATCTCCCTTACTCTTATATAATTGTACTAATTATGCTTCCTCCAATCCTCGGAAATAATACCCTCCAGTAAACGCCTTTTTATTACACCAACTTTCAAATCCAATCATCACCAATCTCGCCTGCCGTTTTGATACGCAGTATTTAATCTATACCGACAGATTTACCATTTCTTCCAACTTTCCCACTCCACCCATTACCTCCTCCTTGCTAATGCCCTCACCAATATCTATTCCTTTGCAGCCTCAAACCACACAAGTTCCATCACGCTCTTCATTACTGGTTAATATTATAACAGATTTCACGAAGTGTTCTTCCACACTGCCCCTCCATCCATTTCATTAGTTACAAAGCACCATCCTATTCTTATTCTAATAGCAGGTCCCCTTATTGTCTCATCTTAACCTTGTCGCTCTTCTTTCCAGAAGAGCTTCTATTCCCTTGTATGTCCCCATTCATGCCTCCGTTCCCAAAACTGTTCATTTACCTTTTCTTTCTCCTACGTATGCACTTTTTAGTATTCCTCTTTTTTCCTCCTTATAGTACTTCAACCATCTTTCCCTTTTGAAACTTAACTTAGCCTTCAGTACATTCAAAACAGCTTTCTTTTTACTTTAACAGGCTTCATCAGCTCTTCCATCACCACTTCACTGTTAAATTCTTACTTTCTACTTTTAAGCATTTATGTAATTGTAAATATTTGCACTCTAACGACTGCTTCTCTTCATTTGCTCCCAGATTTGTTCAGTTTTTCAAGCTTGTTTCAACATGTCACCTGATTTAAACTTGCGAGTGAATCTTAGAAAACTTATTCTAATTACCCTGTTCACTAACTCTCACTCTTAATTCCTACCACTTCCTTCTGTATCACCTTCTCTCTCCATCCAAGCCCCACTAATTTTACATAGAACAACATATCGAATCCGATATCCATTCCTAATCCTCTGCCTGATTTAACATCCACACATACTTCAACATCTCTTCACCACAAAAATTTATCAACTTTTCAACTTGATACCATCTCTACCTACAACAATTCTAGTATACTTATGAATAACTCCTTGTGTTTGAAAAAAAGTATTATTTACACACATACCTCTCTCACAGAAGTCAATCACCTTCCCTACCATTGCTCAATTTTCTCCTCACCAACGCAAACCCTTTATACATGCTCTTTTCTGATCCTCTCCAACCTTTTAGTCCCGCCGCACTACAATCAATCTGAAGCTCTACTCACCCCATCCAAACATCAATTCAGATTATCCCAAAAATCGTGCTCTCATTCCCCAACCAAAAATTTCCTCAGATGACCATTTACGTCACGACCACCATACCGTTGAACTTTTCAAACTTAAATTTAACTTCATTAGAATTCTCGTACTCACACACACACCAATCTACATATGCTCTGACACAAGTCACTCTTCAAATTGCACCTCCTTCCCATTTCCCCTCTCATTCCTTTCCACACCTAGCAACCACCATTTCACCAATACACTCATTTTTTCATCCGTTTCTTGTCCATCTTTGGTTTCAGTCACAGCGAGCAAATCAAATTGCCGGCTTTCTAATACAGTCCATCACCTCTTCCTCTTCTCCTGCAACATTTATTCTCTGACATTCCCTGTCCGCAATACGATTCATACAATTTCCCCGAAAATTAGAAGCTATTTACGTGCGATTCACGACTGCTTCCGAGGCATGACCATCATGCATTCCTGCAGAGATAGGTGGGTAGTGGCAGCCAACGCAACGTACCACGACCGTCTCTTAGTCGCCTTCTACGGACACGCAGGACATATCGATGTTGGGGCAATTCTTTCTCCCCACACAATAGGGATATGAGTAGTAGGGCATGTCTGTAGAATGTTGTCTTAAATAGAGGGGTGAGACACGTTAAGTATGCTGTATATGATAGTGGATGAATGGTTGCCAGTAAATGTTGCCTGAGGATGAGTGTGTCGAAGAAGTGAACGTAAAAGAGAAAGGCGAACATTAAAATGGGAGGCAATTTCATCGCTTCGAGTATCGTATAACTCTCCATATATAATATATAATATATATAATAATAATTATATTATATATATATATATATATATATATATATATATATATATAAATTATATATATTATATATAATATATAATATATATTATATATATATATTAATATAATCTATTATAATATATTAGTATATTATATTAATATATAGTATATGATATATGCTTCAATTTTTAGGGCAGAATTAATGGCTATAATGATTGCCCTTTTTTGAATTCTTTATCCTTAACCAAGATCACTCTATGTTCATTTATCAGATTCGCTCAGCGTGCTACAAGCGCTTAAAAAACCCCTTATTCTAAAAACAATGGTTCCGCTGTACAACAATTTCTTCGCTGCTCCCTCCCGTAAGAAACAACTTATTTTTATTGTTGGATCCCTCTTATCGTAGGGGTACTGGCAATGAATGCTGATCAGAGAGGCCAAATGCCACCTCCTCCTTTGGAGTGTTCCAAGGTACTCCCGGATGACCGATTCGACAGGTTGCCTCCCACAACCGTTTACTTCGCTTCTTCTCCGAAAAGGCTTTCGATCTTGTTGGCAGGAGTGCTGAGTGAGTGATCAGCGGAGGGAAACTCAGAAACATAAAGCCGAACATTTGTGAGTGGTCTTCCTCCGACGAAAACGCTTTACACGAGGTGATACTTGCACGCCGTATTGGCCACACAAATATCACTCACAGTCACTATATTTCACGGAACCCCTCTCCCATTTGCAAATTTTGCCGTCGCCACACCCTGCAATCTGTTCGCCATATCTTCATTGATTGTCCCCAACTGGATCCTATTCGCCGTCGTCATTTTCTCTCACTTTAACGGTCATAGAACCTTTCTGAAAGATTAATCCCATATCTTACTGAATCTTCCCTTTAACAGTACTTATTTTTTCTTGTATCCTCAATGAGTGCAATATTCTTTATAACTTTGATTTTGTTATGTTAAATCTTTAGACTGTTTATAATCAAGGGTACATTTTTAGTTTTTTATTTTATTTTGAAATTAACTGAATATTCATTTCGCCATTTTCGAATCCCCTGACATTTGAAGCATATTATGTCAGGGCCCTCTCATGGCGCTGTTTTTTTCATGTCACCAGCAATGGCCGTTCTATGTGAGCCGGGGGTCCTGGTACACTGACTCAAAAAAAATGATTATATATATATATATATATATATATAATATATTATAGTATATTATATATATATTAATATTTATATATATAATTATCATATATATATATATAAATTTATATTATATATATATTATATATAGTATATATAATATATCGAGCTGGGCCACGCCTATACATTTTTTGACAGTGCGCATGCACCATCGCCCATGCCGCCGGACCATAGTGCGCCTAGCACCTATTGGCGCTATATATTTGCACATCAGAGCCTATGTCGACTTTTTTTCGCCGGCCGGTGGTGTTTGCTAAATTTATTTGCAAAGTTAACTTTAGTGGGCGATAATAAAAGCATGCTTTTAAAAGGAGAAACACATTTTTAATTTTTGTAATTTAAAGCACGTAAACTAATTCTACACGTCCTCTCCTCCTCCATGTCCTTGTGGTCCATGTTTTTCCTCAGGAGGTTCAGCACGAGCGCTGATAGAAGTTGAAAAATTTTCAGAGCATAGTTCGCCCATTTAATTTTGTAGTTAAGACTACTGGAACGTTATTATATATTATGTAGTATACTATATATTTTATATATATATATATACTATATAATATTATATATATATATATTATATATATATATTATATAAATATAATATATTATAATAATATATTATAGAAATATTATAGAAATTTTTTAGAATGATACAAGTTTGCAACGCTTCTAAGTTCT
>JABUQX010015206.1:10000-62500 GCA_015478945.1 Trachelipus rathkii
ATATATATATATATATATATATTATATTATATATATATATAATATTATATTTATAATATATATAATAATATATATATATATATATTATATTATATATATATATCTATATATATATTATATATATATATATATATAATATATACTATATATACTATCTATATATAATATATTATAATATAATATAGTACCGGTAATATTATATATATATATAATAATTATATATTATATATATATATTAGGGAATTAAAGAGAAGCAGATTGAGGATGTCCGTGAAATATTAGGATATAAAATTAGTCCACATGACCCAAAGTTTAAAGAAATTTTAGAAAAAAAAATGGAAGAAGACAAGAAAAGAGCTAAGAAAGAGAGGAAATTAAGAAGACAACAAATAGAGCTTGAAAGACTTCATGAGACTGCTCAGAAAGAAGCAAAGGAAGCCGAAGCATCTCACGCAAAATCAATTTCAGTGGAGGAAAATGGAAATAAAAAACCGTGAGTGTTTAGTTTATTTTAATTGCATTGGTTGTTATGGTAATGTTAAGTTTAATTTGAAAGAATGAAATATTTCCTACCCTCTCTATTGAATGTGGATTAATATTTTTAAATTAGTTTGAAAAGGTGCCATCTATCGTTAAAATTAGCATTGCTGATATTGAACGACTGAATTATTTTTTTTTAATTATTTGCAATTGTTTCAAGAAAAAAAAAATTTCTAATACACGAAAGGGGCTTTTGAAATTTAATTCTTTTGGCATATTGCATAAGTTTAGATCATGATTTCCCAAATTACCCTCAACACCCGCCAGATTTACCTAGGATTCCGTTAAAACTTTTGAATGTTATACGAATATATAAAGTTGACTCGAAATACAATATGTATTTTAATTTAAGGCATATTTATATAAGTATGTATATAATATAACTGCTATAACACCTTCCTCTGTTCACTAATTTTTCATAGATGGTTGTAAAATTGTTTTACCATGTATTATCAGCGTTAGCAATTTTAGCTAAACACCATTTCCCAGGTATAGTAAAACCTGATAAGAAGGATTCTGAGGTATCTCTCGCAGAATCGGTGTTGGAGCAGATGGTATTGGGGTTTGAAAGCGAAGGTAATTTGTGCCCTAAAATGTATATTTACCCTTTGAAGAGAGAGTAGGCTATCCCTGCCTGAAGAGAGTCTCAACTCCGGGGAGACGATCGGTTAAGGCTTCAGTGGAGATACGGAATGCCTCGTTTTGGATGGGATCTAACAGATGTAGTAGAGTTGGGGAGGCCTGACTCCATATACTACGCAGCCGTAATCCAGTTTCGATCGGATTAGGGCGATGTAGAGACCTAAAAGGGACTTGCGATCATCACCCCACGATTTTGAGGCGAGATGACGTAAAAGGTCAAGCGCGCGATGACAAAGTAGTTTTCAGGAGTTTAATGTGCGGTGAGCATGTTAAATGGTCATCTAGAGTGAGTCCTAGAAATTTAACTTGCGAAGTTACAGGAATGGGCGAGCCAGATAATATAAATCAAAGGAAGGTGGCAGGTTCTTCGATTCCTTTTTTTCTTAAAAAGTACTTCTGAGGTTTTTGTGGGTGAGATAAATGGAAGCCATGGGAACTACCCCATTGTGAAATATTTTCCATACCTAGTTGACAGTCTTCAATGAAATGGTAGCCTTGGAGAGCACCTGCAATATATATATAACCCAAGGTCATCAAATGTTTGTAACGGAAATTCTTTTCTGCTGGAGATTTCTCAAAATGACAGCAGTATCTTCGTCTTTTCTTGTTATAAAGAATATGAATAATGTCTTTTGATTATGTTGTTTCTTATTTCAATCAATCGAGAGTGGAAATATAAGAGGAATGTTCTCAGAGAGACGTTTAATATTAGGATGACAATAATTATAAGAACTTGTGATTCCAGTAGATGGCTTGATAGCGAGTAAGGGACCCATTTCTCATTAATGTGACTGGGGGTTCTTCACCTCCTATAAAAGCTTTTTTTAAGTGCATCGTGACTAATGAATTAAAGAATGGTTCATTTGATTATCAGTGAAAGCTATTGGAGGTAGTGGTGTCGCAATAAGTTTATTATATTCAGGGAATTAGAATGTTTTTACATAGTCATGGCAATTCCGAGAGGGGAGCAGCATATGGAGTAAACCGAATGAGAATCGACGTTAATGACGAGGGCGCCTATTATGAGCTGGGATTGCCTAACCGTTTGGAGCGATAACCTGGGGTATGTTTAGGGAGGCATTATACCAGTCGACGATAACGCTGAGGTATATTGCCAAAGAAACCGCCTCAGGTGTAAGAGAAGGACGAAAATATCGGAAGCAATCCTGCTGTGTCTAGAAGTTAAGGGACCTAGAGGTGGGTCAGGCTTGGAACCCGACAGATGTAATTGTTGTTGATGTTATTCTCACCTTTCTTTAATTGTGTTTTTTTACTTATATATATAGGTATAGTCTTCTGATATATTAACTAGTATATAGTATAGATCACCATACCCGTACAGTGGGAGAGTGATAGATCCGTGTGTATGGAAGGCTGGCGTGAATATATATATAATATTATATATATATATATATATGTTGCAGTATAAATATAGTATATATATTATGAGAGAGAGAAAGAAAAATCAATGTTTTTTTTTTTTTTTTTTTTTTTTTTTTTTGCAGTGGCAAAAATCCTGGAATTCTCATTTGACACACTTTTTTGTTTGGGATATTGATATTTCTTCTTTATGACCAAATAAATATTTTTTTGGGCGATACTTTTATGCAAAACAGCTTCCTGTTTGCCAGCGGAATGAATAACACAAGAAAGCAAAATCGCTCAGATAAGTCATCGATGGGCCAAGACTTCGGAACACAAATTTATCCAGTTAAGTCTTACATTTAAACGGATCAAATTCTTTTCGCTTAATAAAAAAAAATGCGTAACAGTTTATAAATTTGTTATCGCGGTATTTAATAAATAAGACAGTATCATATATATATATATAATATATATATATAACTAAATATATTATATAAAATATATATATATATATTATATATATATATATTATATTATATATATATATATATATATATATATATATATATATATATATATATGGGTTGAATCGGTTCCAGCTCCGGTTTAGGGACTCGGGACTGGAGATGAGCTGCTGTAATTTTTGCTTTAGGTCCCGGAGGTTTAAATATCCAAGTTCCACTGCGCATAGAGTAAGGGTTAATAGAGCTCCGAAACTCAAACCAAGAGCAGAATCAATTGAGTTTCTCCAAAGCTCTGGAGTTACTATAAAATTATCAAAATCTGAAATTATAAAATTAATCAAAAGTATAGTAGTAATTATTCAATAAACCCCAATTGTTCAACAGCTTCATCCTAGAACAAGTTGATAAATACGCTTATCTTGAACAACTTAAATCTTTAAGTTGAAAACAAACAAACGATATTCCCTCTCCTTTAAAAGGGAACTGAAAATAACCTGGAGCGTAATGCAGTATGATTAGATTAAATATTGGTCTATGTGTAACTTTTAACTTTCTTTAAAAACAATAGTTATTGAACAGTGCGTGCTTCCCGCGATGACATATGGCACCAAGACTTGAAAAGAACCTATAGAAAAGAACATTAAAGAAATATGGAAAGAGATTTGAGCTTGTAATAACGGAAAGGAACAGAAAAGAAATTATTAAAATAGATCTCATTCAACCTTGACAAATGTTGCTGTCATTTATTATTATTATTATTATTATTATTATTATTATTATTATTATTATTATTATTATTATTATTATTATTATTATTATTATTATTATTATTATTATTATTATTATTATTATTATTTTTGTATTTTTATTAGTTATTATTTTATTATTTATGATTCATTATTATTTATTATTATTATTTTATATTAATTATTATTATTATTATATTATTATTATTATTATTATTATTATTATTATTATTATTATTATTATTATTATTATTTCTGTTTTTCTTTCTATATCTTCCTCTTTGACCCCAGATTGGGGGTAGGTCCACAACATGCACAGGAAACTGAAAAGTTAAGTAGAAGAACATGAGGAAAATCAAAAGGATGTCCCTCTTAATACGCTCCTCTCATACCCTTAAATGCGAGCCCGTCGTAGCCATATATCCACCCTAGGTTTTCAGAACACTGTGACAATCCCCTTCTGTTGTATCGTTGTATCTCGTCAATGTAAGGTTTCTTCCCCTGGGCCAATCGCACAATCATGCCCCCTCACAGATCCCCGACATACACTCCTATTATGCACCATTCCTCTTGCCTAAGCCAAGCTCACATTCCTTTCCTTCAGACACTCCTGTTGCTGACTCAATCCATTTTTCCTTCGGTCTTCCAGCCAGTCGATTACCAGCATACTCGACACTATACATCGGCTTAACCAACCTACTATCATCCATTCTTTTGATATGATAAAGGCATCTCAATGCACTCATTAATTCTTTCATTTACGCATTTCTTCACATCATTCAACTCCTAAAACGCTCATTCCTCACTTTAACAGTTCTTCTCACATCTAACACGCCCCTAAGATTATCCAGCAGAACAGATTGCACCTTAGATCTATACCCATTATTCCATACTATAGTTTCAATGCTATATATATTAACACTGGTAACAACATACCCTCTATGCAGAACCCTTGCTCACTCAAGACTTGGTCGTTTTGCATTGACCAATGATTTTATTTTACCACCAGCAAACTTCCTACCATTTACAACTTTCCTGCTTCACTCTGCATTATTCTTTCCTTTCGCATCTAATATATAGCCTAAATATTTAACCCCGGGTATTTGTTTCAGTTGCTCACCATCAAACATGATTTCACACTGCAGCCTCGATATATTACTAATACCTGTCACAGAGCTTCCCTATTAATTCTGTTATACGCCTGTTGCAAGTCCATAAATCCTATTTACAATTTGCCCTTCTCTATGATTTTCTCATTCATTTGCTTCAATGTAAAAATTTGATCTACTCATCCTCGACCACTTCTCAATGCACCTTGTTCTTCAAGAATTAGCCCTTTAGTCACTCGACGCATTCCTTCAACCGAATACCAGCCTATATTAATATATTATTAAACATCAGAAATAGATAAAGGCAGGTAATAAATAACCATTGAAATAACGATGGTTGAACAGTAAAGAAGATATCACATAGGTCCCTCCGTCAATTTGTTATCTCAGTATCCTTGTCAATATCTCCAAGTCTTCCGCAAGAAAGACCTATGCCTACCGTGAGGAAGCGTTTCAGATATTTAGTTGCAGCAAAGTGGTTTGACTTGCGGCCGTTCTTCTTTTATTTCCCTTGAATGATTATTACTTATCCTAATGATTATCCTAAATTCTTCGACTATATAAGCTCAAAATTAGAACATATTCTCTTCACCTTTTTTTGAAATAATCATAATTTTTTATTTCCACGTTCACCGCCGCCAATGGCTTTTCTCTAATTCTCAAGATAAAGCTGCTGTACTTTCCTGCCACTTTTCTAACCAGAATGACCTCGAGCAGTTTATGCAACTCTCTACCCGTATCCCTGATCGTCTTGGACATGACCCGACACCTTAGATCTTTTCATAACCTCCAATCCTTCTCCTTATTCTGTAAACCTTTTTTCCTCTGGGTTCCTTCGATCACCTTCTTAACTATGTATCCTGATCTATCTCTTCAAGCCTGCGGGAAAGACCTAGCCTACGGCGAGGAAACATTTTTGGGACCTCGGTGCTTCAAACTGGTTGGACTTGCAAGCAATCGTGTGTGTGTGTGTGTGTGTGTGTGTGTGTGTGTGTGTGTGTATGTGTGTGTTGTGCTGTGGTGTGTGTGTTTGTGCGTGATCTGTGTGTGTGTGTGTGGGTGTGTGTGTTGTGTGTGTGTGTGTGTGTGTGTGTGTGTGTGTGTGTGTGTGTGTGTGTGTGTGTGTGTGTGTGTGTGTGTGTGTGTGTGTGTGTGTGTGTGTGTGTGTGTGTGTGTGTGTGTGTGTGTGTGTGTGTGCAGAACACATAATAGAAGAGGTGATTCTCTCTGGCATGAAACGACACATTCTGTATTCTTTCCCTTCAACTAACAAACTAACAAACCATGGTTTAACTCTGCTTCTTTTCGTGCCATTCCCCGCAGGGACACTGCCCTCAGGAATTACCTTTGTCTTCATATATTTCACCCCGGAATGATGCAAAATCAATTTTCCGTAACACTAAAATCTCTTTTCTAAACAGAAGATGCATTAATCTTTCTGGATCCTCTTCCTCCCACTCTTTCTGGCACCTTTCAAAGAAAAACAAATCTAACTTTGTTGCTGCTTCTTCTTTACTTCATCTTGTATTTTCTGACGGCACAACTGCCGTTATGCCTTCTGCTAAAGCTGAACTCTTCCCTCAAGCCTTTGCCTCTAATTCCACCTTAGACCATTCCGAAGCTATTCCTACTTCTCCACCCTCCTCCAACACATTCAAAGTTTCATAATAATAGAACAAATATTTTTAATATTTGTTCTATTATTAGATATCGCGATTTTTCATTTATGAAAAAAAAAATGACATTTCATAAATGAAAAATCTTTTTTATTTTCCAGAGCATGTATAATTGGCAGAGATACATATTTTTATTTAGATTATCTGTTTGCATACCCAACCGTTTTGTGACTGTTCAAGGGAGTAAAAATAATTTTTTGCCTATTTTTTAATAATTTCATGTGATTATTGGCAAATTTGGTCTTATAGACAAAATCCGATTTAAATTTTCGATTCAGTGCAACAAAATACATAAGAAACAATATTGGATAATATGCAAGAAAATTTGTGTTCCATTGTACTATATTTAGTCATATTAATATTCATTCTCCAAAATGATAAAAAAGTAATAAATAACTGCAGTTAACAATGAGTTATTAAGAATCTTTTGTTTTATTGATTAAACTATACAAATTGTTACTTTTTTTATAAATTTATTTGTTGAACTCAAAACATTGTCTAAATTGAAAATTTAGTTTTTTACTATTCGCTTATTTTCTACAAATTTTCTGTGTAAATATAATATTATTTACAAATCTTCAAAAGATTATCTGAAAGGATGAAAATCCTTTTATAGTTTTTTTTTTTATTATTTATTTATTTTTTTGTCAGTTGGTGCAAAATTCTTGTCAAAAGTGAAAATTTGTTCTAATTTCGTAATATTCATCTAAAAAAATTTTAAATGAAAGTATCAGAGTTAATACAAAACAACGAGTTTACACGACTTTTTAGGCATTTTACTACATACTCAATCATTTTACCTCTGGGCATTCCATGTTCAATTTGAGGCAAGCAAGACAATGATGTTCCAAGAGGTCAAATTGTTGGGTAAATAGAAATTGCTTTAAGTAAAAGATATGTAACTTCTCCAATTCAATCTATTCGGAAATTTCATAAAAATTGGTCAAAGAGTAAAAAAATAAGTGAGAGAAAATTTTCCAATTTGAGTCATTCTTCTTGTGAAAAAAAATCTTCCCAAAATTTTTTTTAATTTTTGTTTTATTAAATTTTTTTATGATTAACCTAAAACTTTTATGTAGTATACATCTAAATGTCGAAGGTTCTTTTCGAGATAGTGACTCAAAATCAGGAATTCATCATGTTGATACCAGATCTCAAACGGTATACAGAAAAATGCTCCGAATCAAAGTTTTGTAACTCGATCAATTATATATTTACTTCGAATATTTCATATAAATGCGTGAAATTGTAAAAATAATTTGGGCAAATTTTCGAATTTGACTATATTTTAGTGAAACAGCGAACTTGTCCTTTGGGTAATTTCTTAATATTTTGAATACTTATACATAGTAATTACATTCATTAAAGAAAATTCTCTTACATAATTCTATAAAAAATTGTTACTGCATGCAAGTTCATAAAGAATAATAATGAAGGCTCATAAATTTAGGTGTCAGATGCATTTTAAATATTAAAAATTTACAAGGCTTCTTAAAAGGTCTTTTAGTAAAAATAAAGGAAAATCTCACAACTAAACATCCGATACCTAAGTACATACTACTATTTCTTAGTTATTTAAGAAATTTAAGCTAAATGTTTCTTAAGCTAATAAATGAACCATATGAAACTAAATGTTAAAATTTATTATTCAAAAACATTCAATTCTTTGTAGAAAGATCCGACCGAAGCCTGAGCTTTTTGAAATGACCGGATATCCGGCAGGAGCCGGATACTGCTGCATCACTATTATATATATATATATATATATATATATATATATAAAAATGCTATATATATATATATATATATATATTATATATATATATATATATATATATATATATATATATATATATATATATATATATATATATTGGTGGTCATAAAAATAAAACATCCACTCTGAAATATTTAATGTATCCTTAAACACACAAACTTTAAATCAGTTATAGAAAATTTTTGGTTAGTGTGCATGTACTGTACAGAATTCGACCCTCCTAAAATTAAAATTATTTTATGGCAAGTGGTTAATTTTAGGCAAGATATCTATTTTAGATACACAAAACCCTAAAATTCTTTGTTCCTCCAGATATGCTAATGGAATAATAAAAATAGAATACATTTTTCAAAAAAGACAAAATATTGTTAAATATTATAAGATTGAAAAGAAACAATTTGAATCTCCTAAAGAAGAAATTGGCTCATCAAATAAGCAATTCAGAAAAGGGCCTAGAAAAGTGATTGAAATGAATGGAAAGGGCAGAATAAAACTTTCCATTGAGTCTCAAATACACGAAAAATGAATGAAGCACAACTAAATTTTTAACGTTTCACATTTTTAAATAATTTTATTGCTTTCTTATTTCTTTGCAACACCTTAAATTCAGCAAAAAATTTTAATTCTGCCTAACAAAAAATATAATTTTTTAGCATATAAATTATAAATTATCAATTAATTATAAATTATAAATTATTATTCGTTATCTCTGTTTTATTATATACTATATAAGTTTTGAGCTATTAAAAAAAACACCAATCATTTTTTTGCTTCCCATATATATATATATATATATATATATATATATATATATATATATATATATATATATATATATATATATATATATATATATATATATATATATATACATATATATATATATATATATATATATATATATATATATATATATATATAATATCTTCTTTATAAGCATACATAAAAACCACTCCTTTTGTTCCAGATTCAATGAACTCGTTTGCATGAAATTTGATAGATACTTATTCATTATGTAAATTTAAAAAAAGAAAATGAAAAGTTGGTAAACCTTGGAAATGCATTTTAAGATTCTGAATTTACAATAATATTAACGAAATGTAAAAAGAAATATTTTTTTGTTTTTTTGTGCTTCACGGTAGGCTTATGAAAATAAATAAGCTTTATATATATATATATATATATATATATATATATATATATATATATATATATATATATATATATATATATATATATATACTATATATAACAAAAAAAATAATATATAAATATATATATATATATATTCATATATATATATATATATATAAATATATATATATATATATATATATCTATATAATATATATATATATATATATATATATATATATATATATATATATATATATATATATATATATATATATATATATATATAATATATCGATACCGATATCTATCGATATATAATATATATATATATATATATATATATATATATATATATATATATATATATATATATATATATATATATATATATATATATATATATATATATATATATATATATATATATATTAAAGTTAAATAATAATAATAATAATAATAATAATAATAATAATAATAATAATAATAATAATAATAATAATAATAATAATAATAATAATAATAATAATAATAATAATAATAACAATATTAATAATAATAATAATAATAATAATAATAATAATAATAATAATAATAATAATAATAATAATAATAATAATAATCTTTGTTAATTTCTTAAAAATGTCATAATTACTAGAAATATTTTATAATTTTATAAAAATTTACCTAATAAATATTAAAATTCATAGATATATGCAAATAACGCTAATAATAGAAATTGCTACAATAAAGAAAATACTCGAAATTCGTTGTTTTTCGTATCGAAAATTTTCCCCCTATAAACGGAGTCATCATCTTATAAATCATATATATATATATATATATATATATATATATATATATATATATATATATATATATATATATATATATATATATATATATATATATATATATATATATATATATATATATATATATATATATATATATATATATATATATATATATATATATATATTGCAAGTACTTTTAATGCGTTTGGGTGCTTTTTCGCAAAATTACTTTCATTAAACCTGGTTAAAAGTACTCTCATAAAGCTCTTACGGGATTATAAAAGTATAAAAACGGATATTTATCTCAAAAATATCCTAATCTTTTTTTCTTTTACAACAAAAATTTTACAATAATGAAATTATCAATACATTTTCCTCTGAAAATTGCTTTAGTCGACAGGGACATTATTATCTTGATGTTCAAGTCCTCTTCAGTTCTTTCATCTTCGAAGAACTTCATAAGGACTTCTTTGGGCGGAGAAATAAACAAAGATCTTGTCAGATTCCTAACGTTCTTGTGGGCTTGATGTTTTCTTTCTTTCTTCCTTCCCTTGATCCTTTATCAATGCTGAAAAGAATGATCTGTTGTTAGTTTCCTTTTGTCTACTCTTATCTATTTTGATTGAAATAATTTACCTGTATTACTGATCTAACATAGAATGAAATTTGCATTAATTTATAATATTTATAATAGTCCTTAAGACTACAGCAATTGGACATGGATTGTCTTGCTGATTTATTAATAAAAATCCTGATATATAAATCTAATTGATAATTATTTAATTGAAATAATTAATATATTAATGACATCTCACTTGGAACACTAGTTGGAGGACAGGCCAGGTATTTCCTTGCAAGTTTACTTAAGCGTGGGTAAACATTTTGCATTTTGCTTAATTAACACTCCACCAACTGATAGGATCGTCATTTGATTTGTATCTAGTCGTTTTTCTTGGTGATAGTTTTCAATCATTTGCACTGCATCTTTTGATATGCGTGTGTTTCTTCATCACTACTGGACTGTAGAAATTCTTTCAAGTGAATCTGTTATTGATTTACTTGTAGAAGATGTTGGTTCTGTATATTTCATTTTTTTCCTTTTAATGGATGGCTAATTAATAGACTGCTCGGATTGAAGTTTTCCTTGCAAATTTACTCAAGCGTGGATAAACATTTTGATTAACTTTCCACCAACTAATTGGATCATCATTTGAATCTAATAGTTTTTCTTGGTGATAGTTTTCAATCATTTGTACTACATCTTTTGGTAATGCGTGTGTTTCTTCATCACTACTGGACTGTAGAAATTCTTCCAGTGAATCTGTTATTGATTTGTAGAAGGTGCTAAGTTCTGTAGATTTGTTTTTCCTTTTAATGGGTGGCGAATTAATAGACTGTTCGGATTGAAGTTTTTCAACTGCAACACAAAGTAACAATTTAACTTGTTCTAATATCGTTACAAAAAAACTTTGCTTTATAACGGGAATCTAAGTAAGTTGCAATAGTATGAAGGTCATTAATTTCCACAGAACCAAAGCGTTTTTCTACCTATAGTTCAATTAGATCTTTTATTCTTTTTAAACCGTCATCATTTTCATTTGAAGATGGTTCAAAATGCTTCCTTAGTGTTGAGATTAATGGTATTACATCAGAGACAGAAGCTATAGAGGCGCTGATTTTTTTGGTAATTTCTTCAAATGGTTTCAATTGCTTAATGCAGTGTGATATGATGTCATTTTCCAAATTAATAAGATTGTTAACTTTGGAATACGAACTGGCGTACGAAGCAAGAAGTTCTTTGAGCAATACTTCTTTCCATCATATGAAGTGTACTATTCCAGCGAGTTGGAATGTCTTTGATAACATTAAGATATGGAATATCAAGCCGTTTTTGAATTGCCTTCAACTCATTTACATTTTCATTTTCTTTTTCAGATTCATCTTAAGTATTTTCATTATAAAATTCTTTATCAAATCTCGACAATAAACATCCGCGCAACATCCGCAGGGCAAAGCGCGGATGCGGATGCGGATGCGGATCTTTAATAATGTGCCGGATGCTCCCGCGGATACCCAGATATTACATACACTCACTAATATATATAAATATATATATATGTATATATATATGCATATATATATACACCAGATATATATATATATATATATATATATATATATATATATATATATATATATATATATATATATATATATATATATATATATATACAGAGTGGCCCAAATAAAATGAGCCCCATCTACGAAAAAAAGGTGTATAAATAATTTACACACCTAACTACCTACGACCGTACACGACGGTTATATTTAAAGAAAGAGGGAGGGAGAAGGCCCGACCAAAAGCTCGACCCACCCTCTTCTTTTGGTCGCGACTAATATAATATATATATATATATATATATATATATATATATATATATATATATATATATATATATATATATATATATATATATATATATATATATATATATATATATATATATATATATAACATTCCTCCCGAGTTTGAGGGAGATGTGCTTCCCGTGCTTTGGCCCTCCTCTCGTTCAACTATATTCTGTCTCAATACTAACCTTTTTCCTCAGTGGAAGCGCGCATATGTCCAACCGATTCCGAAAAAAGGCTGATCCTTCTAACTATCGCCTATAGCTCTCACTTGTATTCCTATCTAAGATCTTGGAAACCCTTCTCAACTCTCATTTCTTAGACCATCTGGAATCTCATT
This sequence comes from Trachelipus rathkii, assembly GCA_015478945.1. Classification (NCBI taxonomy): domain Eukaryota; kingdom Metazoa; phylum Arthropoda; class Malacostraca; order Isopoda; family Trachelipodidae; genus Trachelipus; species Trachelipus rathkii. The sequence continues at coordinate 23,000 of JABUQX010015206.1, forward strand.
CACTTCTTTCCGATCGCCAGTACGGCGGCGCTCGAGGTCTACTGGCGATATACTTTCCTATCTTACTGATTTATGGTTTCCGCCCTTAGGAATTATGGGGAGACTTGCGTGGTAGCGCTTGACATATCCCAAAGCATTTGACCCAGATTTATGGCACGCGTCCTGCTCTCAAGCTCCCTTTGGGATTTCCTCGCTTCTTTGCTTACTTATGTCTAGTTTCTTTTAAAATCGCTCAATATCGGCTGTGTTTGATGGGGCGACTTCTTCTTCTTTTTCTGTCAATTGTGGTGTTCCTCAGGGTTCTGTCTTATCTCTACTTTATTCCTACTTTTTCAATGATCTTCTCCTCTGCACATCTAACTCTATCACTCATATGCGATGACTCGACCCTTCATTCTTCGCTCTTTTCAATTCTGCTCCTTCTTTTACTTCTAGAATTGCCTCTCGTCTTCAATCTTTCGATTCTATTCTCGCAGATCTGGATAGAATTTCCTACTGGGGTTCGTCTCAACTTTGTGAAATTTAATTCTTTAAATCTCAACCTAGACATCTCCCTCTCTAAAACACCTTCCAACTTTCCTATCTCTTTCGACGGTTCTCTCGTCTCTCCTGTTGACAATATAAACATCCTTGGCCTTAACATAAACAAAAAAATGTCTTGGAAACCTCACATCACAACGGTTGCTAGGGCGGCCCCAAAGAAACTGGGAATTCTGTTGTTTAGACTGCAGAGACTTTTTCTTCTTCTCAGTTACTCCAGCGCACAAGGGCCTCATCACACTTCCCTTGTGTAATTCTGCTCTCATATCTGAGGCTCTGGTTCACCCGGCTTTTGGACAGGGTCGAGTCAAAGGCCAAAAGACTTATAAACTGTTCGTACTTTCCACTTCACTTGACCCTCTATCTTTGCGGCGCGATGTTGGTGCTTTATCTCTTTTCTATAGGTACCGCAGCAGCAGCAGATGCTCAGAGGAGCTGCGCTTTCGCGTACCACTACACTGCACGGCGCCCGCGTAGCACAAGGGGTCTGTGTCTGCGCATGAGGTTTTGTGTGGATATCGGTAACTCCAGGCTAGTACTACGGTGCTTCCTTCTTTCCTGCCACCTCTGTTCTGTGGAATCCTCTTCATCTTCTGTGTTTCCTGCTGAATTTAATCTCCCTCTCTTCAAAGCTTGCGTCTGTGCTCATCTGCGTAATTTGCATTAGTTGGTGAGCTTCTGAGACGTGTAACACCCCTCCTTGAATAGGGCTCTGCCCGTGAGTGGTGGTGACAACTATAAAAATATATATATATATATATATATATATATATATATATATATATATATATATATATATATATATATATATATATATATATATATATATATATATATATATATATATATATAAAGGAATAAGGGGAATCTGCATAGAATAATGAATAGAGATAGTGCTTTCGTAACTGATGAAATGAATGTGACTAGAGTGTGGTGGGAACACTTCGAAAATTTGCAAAACATTGGCAGTAATGAAGAGGTGATAGTGAATGTGTGTGGGTTTGATGGTGCAAGAAAGAATAGGTATTTTGGGGATGAGGTTATTAGTTAGGAGGAGGTAATGGGTAGAGCGAGAAAGATGAAGAATGGTATATCTGAAGGTATAGATGAAATTACCGGTGAAATGATCAAGAACGGAGGAGAGATGGTGATTGATTGGATTTGGAAGTTGTGTAACAAAACGTTTATGGAGGGTATAGTTCCGAGGGATGGGAGGAGAGCAGTAATAGTAAGTACCCTTATATAAGGCTAAGGGAGATATGGAAAACTGTAGAAATTATAGGGGAATTAGTTTATTAAGTGTAGTACGGAAGATATATACTGGTGTTTTGGTCGAAAGAATGCGTCGAGTGACTGAAGGACTGATTGTGAAGAACAAGGTGCGTTTAGAAGTGGTAGAGGATTTGTGGATCAAATCTTTACATTGAAACAAATGATTAAGAAAATGAGGGAGAAGAAGAATAAATTGTATTTAGTTTTTTGGATTTGCAAACAGGCGTATGATATGATTAATAGGGAAGTTCTGTGGCAGGTGTTATTGATATATGGTGTTGGTGTGTTCTTCTGAATGGAATCAAAAGTATGTATGACGATAGTGAAGCTTGTGTAAGAATAAACTGAGTTGAAAGTGATTGTTTTAATATTAATAGCGGAGTGAGGCAGGGATGTGCTATGAGCTCTTGATTATTCAATTTGTATATGGACGGGGTTATGAATGAATTAGGGGTGGGGTGGCAGGAGATGGTGTTAGAATGATGGAGAATGAAAGTGAGTGGAGGGTGCCCTACCGATTACATGCGGATGATTTGACTGTGTGGCGAATCTGAGAGAGTTTGAGAGGATTGGTAGAGAGATTTGTCAGGGTGTGTAAAAGCAGATGTTTGAAGGTAAACGTAGATAAGAGTAAGGTTATGGTTGTGATTAAGGACAGTCCTCGGTGTGAAGTTATGTTAGATGGTGAGCAGCTGGAACAAGTGTCTGAATTTAAATATTTAGTATATATGTTGCGTGAAAAAGGAACGAATGATGCAGAGTGTTGTAGGAAAGTTGTGAATGGAAGGAAGGAGGCTGGTGCAATTAAATCATTGGTGAATGTAAAGGGTCTAAGTCTTGAGTACGCTAGTGTCTTACATGAGGGTATATTTTTAATAATAATGATAATGTTGAAAATTGAATATACACAAACCAATAAATTAACTAAGAAACTGTAATTAATGTCCTAGTCAAAAGCTAAAAGTAACGGAGTAACGGCACTTCGTTACTTTTCCTTTCAAAGAAACGGAGTAACGATAACGGAACTACTTTTTCCGAGTAACGGAGTAGCGATAACGGAACTACTTTTTTGAGTAACGATGCCCACCTTTGTGTATATATATATATATATATATATATATATATATATATATATATATATATATATATATATATATATATTATATATATATATATATATATATATATATATATATATATATATATATATATATATATATATATATATATATAGATATATATAAAAATATTTCTCTATGCTACTCTTTCTTCTCTTCTCTATATATATATATATATATAATATATATATATCTGTGTATACTATATATATATATATATATATATATATATATATCCAGTGGCTTACTTAGAAGATTATAATTATAATAGGGCTAGGGCGGTGAGTGGTGGTTGACTGTATATATATAAATATATATATATATATATATATATATATATATATATATATATATATATATATATATATATATATATATATATATATATATATATATATATATATATATATATATATATATTTATATTTCCATTAAAAAAAAAAAAAATATGAAATTTTTTCCATTAAGAACCTTGGCAGACGTAAGATAAAAATACACATTAATTTAATTATTTATTTTTTTTATGAAATTTTTATTATTTGCTACCACGATTTTTATATTAATACCTATTTATCTTTACGTTAAATATCTTCTTTGAAAAGTAATCTAATTTTCACGAGGAGAGAGAGAGAGAGAGAGAGAGAGAGAGAGAGAGAGAGAGAGAGGAGAGAGAGAGAGAGAGAGAGAGAGAGAGAGAGAGAGAGAGTATGATGCCTGGCCTGGCCATTATAATATAATATTATAATTGCTACGTACGCCGATAGCATAGAAATTCACTCTTGAGAACAGAGTAGGAAGGAAAATTTCCAAGTAATTTAATTTATTATAATTTGCTACTAACTTGCTTATATAGTTGATTATTCTCATTGAAGCTTGATCCTAATATTCAGTAAGCAATATAAATTTTAATAATTTAGTTAACTTTACCATTTAATTTATTTTATTAAAAGACTCGAAAATATTGGGTAGGAGCTATCTACCCCTACTCTATTATATATTCGCTCTAAATATATATATATATATATATATATATATATATATATATATATATATATATATATATATATATATATATATATATATACTATATATATCTCTGTTATACATATATATATATATATATATAACAACTTCAGGAAGATCTTTGCCCTGTCAGTTGGTCCAGCATCTTCTTCTGCTTGAAACTCAGCCTAAGAGCATATAGAACTTCATTTCTCATCAGAAATGCACCGAGCCGGTCTCAAGTTAACACACTTGTTAGTGTTTTTCCTTTCTTTACAGTAGAACTAGCATCTTCTTCTTCCACCTCAAGCTCGTTCTCCCAGAGCTCTTCAGAGGATCTTGCTTCTAGGCGTAAATCCAACGCTGGTCCAAGAGTATTACAAGCAAAAAGGAAAGGACCTGGTTGCTAGCCCTGTCGCCTATAACCATGCGAAGAAAATCTTCATTTGTTCTGACCCTACGAAACATTCAACCTTCTTTAAACACAAATATGTGTATATATATATATTTTTATTTTTCTCTATACCAATATATACACTATATCACCATATATATATATATATATATATATATATATATATATATATATATATATACTCTGCTATAATCTTAAACGGCGACAATGATAGTAAAGCAGCGCTCAAACTTTAAAATTATACCTGCATTATCTGAATGTTCCCCAGTCTGAGAAATTAAACTAATGAATTGAAGATAAAGCATATAAGAAGTGGTGGTAAAGTTCATTAAACTTGTGTATGGCAAGAAAGTTCTCAGGCCAGAGACAATCGTTGTCAAGGCACATGCAACTCTCCTAATAAGAAAGTATTCGTCAATACATGCAAGACAATAGGAATATTCAAAATTCTAAAGGCAGACAGAAGAATGCTCTTAAAAGCATCCACACACACACACACACCTACACACACACACACACACACACACGACATATATATATATATATGTATACTATGTCCCATCATCATCATATCATCATCATCATCATGATCACCTACCTTCTCTCGAAGACTGGGGGTAGGTGCGGGCTACTGACAGAAAAGTAGTAGAAGAGAATGACGCAGTCGAAAAAGCCCAGACTTATCGCACCCTTTATACCAGGGGCTGCGGAGCCAGGCCGGGACCCAGGCCACTTGGAGACCCTGGGTTTGGGTGGGTGCGGAGCCAGGTGAATTTTTGAGGACTGGGCCGGAGTCGGAGCCAGAAATCTTTGGGGGACCTGGGCCGGAGCCGAGTCCGGGCCGAAATTTTAGGGGACCTGGAGCCGTAGCCGGACTCGGAGCGCAAAAGTACTCGGCTCCATTAAATACAAAAAATTAGGTAATTATTAATTTTATTACTACAGGTTATATATATATATATATATATATATATATATATATATATATATATATATATATATATATATATATATATATATATACGGCCATAGCTCAAAAAATATATATATATATATATATACACCGTTTATATATATATATATATATATATATATATATATATATATATATATATATATATATATATATATATATATATATATATATATATATATATATATATATATATATATATATATATATATATATATATATATATATATATATATATACTACCGTTTATATATAAATGTATATATATATATATATATATATATATATATATATATATATATATATATATAATATCATGACGATATATATATATACATAATGATAATTATAATAATATATATATATATATATATATATATATATATATATATCTATATATATAATGTATAGATATATATATATATATATATATATATATATATATACCGTTTATATATATATATATATATATATATATATATATATATATATATATATATATATATATATATAAAAATAATATATATATATATATATATATATATATATATATATATATTCAGAGATTCCCAACCGATGTGCCGCGAGATCTGTCAGGGGTGCCGCGTGATTTTAATCTAATTGTAACATCTTTAACCATTTTAATGAAATTACGTTTTCAATTTATTAGGCAAAAATTCTTTACGAAAGCTTTGCCTCCTCTCTCCTAAAGCTAATTATACATAAATATATATATATATATATATATATATATATATATATATATATATATATATATATATATATATATATATATATATATATATATATATATATATATATATATATATATATATATATATATATATATGTATATATATATATATATATAAAAATATATAATAAAAATTTATATAAATATAATATATATATATATATAAATAGAATAATAATAATAATGATATATATGTATATATATAAGCTATAATATAATAATAATAATAACTTAATAATAATAATATATATATGTAATAATAAAATATAATAATATATCAGTGACAAATTGGTCAAAGAATTCTTTGGTAGATACATCAATTATGTATATGTATATGTAGAATAATATAAAACATAATATATATATATATATATATAAATATATATATATATATATATATATATATATATATATATATATATATATGAAAATTAATATTTTTGGTACTTACATTTATTTATAAAGAAGATCAAATTTTCTTCCTTCCTGTTTCATATATAAATCACTGACTGTATTACACATATTCTTACATGTTTGAATTTTAATATGGCCTACAACACTCAGGAAAGAATTTAACAATTTTTAATGAAACTTAAATCGAATACGAATCCAATATACCCGTATTTATAAATCTAATTGCTCAATATTATTAAAAACACACAAAATCAGTAATAAAAATAATATGAAAGCGTATTATTATCAAATAGAACTCCACACACAATCTTTATTATTAATAACTTGAAAATATAGCAACTGATCTGAGGCAGAGGCAACCTATATCGTAGCCGAGAATGACTCAAACGCGTTTTCAACGACTCTCACGTTGAGTCAATAATTATATAAATGTATTATGAATGAAATAAGTCGATATATAAGAGATGATCAAGTTAGCATAAAATAATTATTAATTAGTTAATTATTATAATTATGTTATTAATAATATTATTATTATTTCTTGCTAATGCAATTTTTATTAGGATTAAAAAAAAAATGACTAATACTGACTCGTCACACATCCAAAGTAGCCTTGCCCTAGAGAATAAGGAACTATTTTTTTGACTCCGAGAATTAACAATTGACACCGATCGCTACTATTAAAAAAGGAATCGAGTAGAAATTGATGCCGGCATATAATAAGACTTCGAAAAAGAAATAATATATATATATATATATATATATATATATATATATATATATATATATATATATATATATATATATATATATATATATATATATATATATATATATGCTCCTGTATATATATATATATGCTGACTTTTTAATATTTTTGGGGCTCACTAAGGCAAGTAGGCGTTGACTACCCTGCCTACCCCCAAAAGCCGCCACTGATATATATATTACGTAAGTTGCAGGACAAAGGTCTCTGCCAGGCGTAAGACAGTAAGATGCTCTATGTCTCTATGACCTCTATAAGTCTATGTCTATTGTTAATTTAAAACTGCTTTCCATTTTGTTTTAAAATTTGTGCTAGAAATGTTCTAAAATTTTCAAGAAATAGGAGAGCGAACTTATACCACCTACTTTAAGTGAGAGTAATTTGAACATTATCATTCCTGGATCTTCAACATCAAAAGAATTTCTTTTAAAGAAAAGAACGTATTTAGAGAGTTATTTGTCTTACGGATTTTCATGGAACAACGATGCAGATAATCCATGTCCCCTGTGCTTAGTGTGTGGTGAAACGCTAAGCCATGGTACCCAGCAAACTTAAGAGACATCTTGCTACGAAGCACCCAGGTGTATCCCAGAAACCTGGCTCATATTTTTCAAGGCTATTAGAAAATCAAGAAAAAGTTGGTAATAGAATGTTGAAGAGATTTACCACAAGTGACGCTTCTCTCGCAGCTTCATTTAAAGTTGCCAAACTGCTCGCCAAGAAAATGAAACCTCATACAGCTGGAGAGGATATCATTATCCCGGCGTGCAAAATTATCGTTGAAACCATACCAAAATTTCAAAGGTTCCTTCCTCTCTCAAACAATACTATTAGCCGTAGAATATCTGAAATGCCATTAAATATAAATGAACAAGTCACAGATAAAATAAAAACTCACCATAAATTTGCTTTACAAATAGATGAAAGTACTGATATTACTGCCAAAAATTAGCTTCTTGGATTCTGTAGATTTATTGACGGTAAATATATTGTGGAGCAGCTTTTGTTTTGCAAAGATTTTTCCGCTTCCGTCTCTTCCTATCTCAATAACCATGGTCTTTCATGGAACGACTGTTGTGAAATATGTACTGATGGTGCACCATCAATGACAGGAAAGCATAAAGGATTTATTGCGCCAGCTTTACAGGAAAATGTATCATTGAAAATAACACTGCTTTCTGCACAGAGAAGCACTAGTAGGGAAAAATTGTGGTGAGCAGTTCGCTGAAGTTATAAATCAGGTTGTGAAGATGATAAATTACATTAAATCGCGACCTTTGAAGTGAAGACTCTTTGAAAAATGTTGTGAAATGGATGCACCATATATCTCATTATTATCTCGTGGTAGAGTACTGAACCGCGTTCTCACACTCAAAGAAGAACTAAAAGTCTTTTTTGAGAAAGAGAAACATGATGCATTTTCTAGGTTGCTGCAAAATGATGATTGGTGTTTACAGTTGTCATATCTGTCAGATATATTTAGTAAACTAAATGTATTAAATACTTCATTACAGGGACGACAAGAAACAACAGTTTCTTCAACCAATGAAATGAAAGGTTTCATGAGAAAGGTAGTCTGCAATTGAGAAAAGTGATTTTTCAAATTTTCTATCCCTTTTATAATTTTCGGAACGTAATGGCGAGGAAAAGCTAAAAGACCTCATTCTTGATCATTTATCAAAATTGCAAGATGCAGTAGATAAGTACTTTCCTTCTCTTTCCGTTAAGAATCTTGAGTGGATTGTTTCCCCATTTCACAAGGCAGATATTGCTGAAGAACTAGATTTCACAGCTACTGAAAGAGACGAATTTAATGATCTCTGCGCTGATTCTTTACTGAAAATTAAACTTGAGAAGACTGACTTATCAGCGGCTGATTTTTGGCTTAGCATACAAAAGGAGTATCCTAACCTAGTAGAAAAAGCCACAAGTTTCCTTTTGCCATTTTCAACATCATACTTTTGTGAACAAGCTTTGTCTGCAATGGTCACAATAAAATGCAAAACAAGAAATAGATTGTTGAATCTTCAGGAAAATATGCCAGTTGCGTTATCAAACATCAGACCTAACATACAATATTTGTGCTCCAAGCATCAAACACAAATTTCCCATTAATCGATTTTATTAATTAATTATTATTAAATGTTTTATAGATATTTTAAATTTAAAATCTATTATTATTATTATTATTATTATTATTATTATTATTATTATTATTATTATTATTATTATTATTATTATTATTATTATTATTATTATTATTGTGTGTGTGTGTGTGTGTATTATTATAATAATAACAAGTGTGCCTCAAAAATTCCAGAGCCTCAAATAGGGTGCCGTGAATTGCAAAGAGAGGAAAAGAGAGAATCAAGGTATATAAGAAATATATATAAATATATATATATATATAATATAATATATATATATATATATATATATATATATATATATATATATATATATATATATATATATATATATATATATATATATATATATATATATATATATATATACATATATATATATATATATATATATATATATATATATATATATATATAATATATATATATATATATAATAATAATATATATATATATATATATATATATATATATATGTATAATAATAATAAAATAACAATAGTCATATATAACAATAATAATAATATATAACTATATATATATATATGTAATAATAATAATTTCTTACTATATATATTATATATATATATATATATATATATATATATATATATATATATATATATATATATATATATATATATATATATATATATATATATTCTTTCAACAAATGAATTAAAATGAGCTTATAAACATTTCACTAAGTAAAAAAGTATAATTTAAAATATTTTTATTTAATTAAGTTTTATGTCCTTAGAAAATTATGTAGAACTTACTTCATGTACTTGAGATATATATATGTATATATATATATATATATATATAATATATATATATATATATATATATATATATATATATATATATATATAATATATATATATATATATATATATATATATATATATATATATATATATATATATATATATATATATATATATATATATATATATATATATATATATATATATATATATATATATATATATATATATATATATATATATATATTTTTTTTATATATATTTATATATATATATATATATATATACAATTATATAAACAAAATCGAAAACACCTCATGTACTTGAATATATTACTCACTCTGAAGATAAAAGTACTTTCATTTGTCAATATGAAATGGTTAACAAAATTGATGGGAAACAGTCAGTTCGATCATGCACGAAAGGGTTTACCTAACTTCCAGCTACTCATGGGGTCACAATACATCTATTGGATCCTTTAAATTAATGCAACATTTAATACGCTCTCATCCAGACATTGCTGCAATTGTTAAAAAGAAAGGTGAAGCAAAAGGTAATCAGGATAAACCTTTAATATCAAAACCTCAGACTAAAGTGGAAACTTTTTCAGTTCCCAAAAACTTGTTATGTCTATGTCAAGTGAAAAATTCAAAATACAATTGATTATAATGATCGTTAAAGATAGTGACCCATTAGTTTTCTTTGCAAGACCAGGATTTAAAGCACTGTGTGGAGACATGGCTTCGAAACTGGAAGTCCCTTTAGACCGGGAAAATATTTGTAAAATAGTTCTAGAAGAAGCGGATAAGCAAAAAAATAAACAAAAATTGCTTAAAGGGACGCTCCATGCATTTAAAAATGGATGCTTACACATGGGCAAGACTAAATTATTTTGCCAATATTAGATATGTGGACGAAGATAAAAACAATATTTCTAAAACGTTAGCAGTAAAAGATACCAAATCGTAACATTTCAGCGAACATATCCAAGAATTTGTTACTGACGTTTTAAAAGAACTCGAGATAACAAGAGGCAAGTAATTAGCTTAGTTACGGATAACGCATCAAACATGATCAGTACTATTGAAAAATTAAATAAGGACGATGAGGGTGAGGAACAGGAAGCTGGTAAATGTGATACTGATTTTATTGAATGCCAAAATGAAGAAGTAATAGTTGTTTTCAGAATGAACTTGATAAAACTATGAAAAGACTATATTCCGATGACGTTAACATTGCACACATGAGATGTGGAGTTCATACTTTACAGTTAGAAGTGCGTGATGGTCTCCACAATACTCATACAGCAAATCTTATAAGAAAGGCGAGACAAATAGCAAAAGCAGCACGTACCCCAAAATTAATGGAAGTTCTGAAGATTCAAGCTGGAAAAGTGGCAATCTTAGGTCAAGAGACAAGATGGGGAAGTACATGTCATATGCTCTAAAGGCTTCTGCAACTAAAAGATTATAGTAGTAGTATGATGGGTGCCGGTACTCCTGAAAATTTCTCTCTCTGATAGTCAGTGGGAACAAATCGAAACCCTCGAAGAATTATTAAAACACCCATACTTTACAACAAAAAATACTCAATCAGAAGACTTGACTGCAGGAAAATTTTTATAGAGAAGTTATTTTAGCAAATGACAAAAAATTCCATGAAAAGAAGGGAAAGAATGTTAACTGAAAATAAAATACATTTGTCGGCCATCTTTGTTCAGAATCTTTCTCAGAACTGAAGATCTGATATTAAAAGCTAGGAATGCTCTTTGTGAACTAGGACTTAAAATGAATAACACTATCGAACAGAAATCTGGGTCAGAGTCAGATAGAGCATGAAAATTGGAGCATGCAGAAAAGCGTTGAAAAAATTAAAAAGACAATCTACCAGTAAAAGACATTCAACCTAAAAATCCTCTAGATAATTAAAAGGTAGAATTCCATAAGGCATTAGATGGAATAATGAAAATTGACCGGAAATCAAAGTTAACAGTTAAAGAGGCAATCAATTGCTATCCTAAAATTTTGCAAGATGCCGCTTGCACAATTACAACTTTGCCTCCTATTCAAGTGAATGTTGAGAGCTTATTTTCTGCTTTAAAAATAATAAAATAGGATCTAAGGACATCGTTAAAGGAGGATTTTATTGATGAAGTTTTATTTTTAAGAACAATTGTTTTGAATAAATTTATATTACATATGGTCAGGCTGTTCAAAGAGAAATTATTTTAAAATTTAGGAAAAATGAATTATATATATATATATATATATATATATATATATATATATATATATATATATATATATATATATATATATATATATATATATATATATATATATATATATATATATATATATATATATATATATATATATATATATATATATATATATATATATATATATATATATATATGTATATATATATATATATATATATATATATATATATATATATATATATATATATATATATATATATATATATATATATATATATATATATATATATATATATATATATATATATATATATATAAAATCTGTTTTGAATAAAATTGTTACATATATTCAGGCAGCTCATAGTTCAATGAGGAATTATTTTAAACTTTAGGATGGAACTGAAATATAATTTTTAAGAATTTTAGAAAAAAATTAATAAAATTATATTACGTAAATGTACAGGCAGTTCATCGTTCAAAGAGGAATTATATTAAAATTTAGGAAGAAAGTTAATTATTCTTATTCTGAATTTCTTAAAATTCTTATTTTCTATGAAATATTTTCTGTTTTTAATTCTAAGTTAATAAAGACGTCATTAACAAACATTTAATTTCATCATACTATCAAAATTTTGTAACAGAATTAATGATTTCATAACTGTAAATGGAGGAGGAATTGTAACAAGAAGACGGAGCCGAAGCCGGACCGAACAACCTTAAAATCGGAGCCGGGTCGGAGCCGATAATTTTAAAATGCTGGAGCGGAGCCGGAGCCGGAGCCGGAACCAGGTAGACCGAGTAATTTTAAAATGATGGAGTCGGAGCCGGGTAATTTTGAAATGATGGAGCCGGAGCCAGAGCAGGAGTCGGAACCGGAAAAAAATTTGCCGGCTCCGCAGCCCTGCTTTATACCCTTTAGTGATAACCTGATGTATTCAGAAAAATTCACCCTAGAGCTTCACTGGATCGCGACGGACCTATACTATGGCATCTCATCAATGTAGGATTCATCCCTTGGCCCAGGTGGGCCACAGCCATAGCCCCTCACAAAACCCCTCCATTCACTCTTATTAAGCACCTTTCTTCTAGCCTCTGCCAAACTCACATTCCTCTCCTCCAAGTATTCCTTTAACAACTCAATCCACTTTTTCTTCGGTCTCCAAGCCGGTCGATTCCCAGCACACTCACCACTATACATCCGCTTAACCAACCGACTATCATCCGCTTAAAACCCGACTATCATTCATCCTTTCCACATGACCAAACCATCTCACTGTACTTTCATTTATTCTCTCATTTACTCCTTTCTTCACACCACACAACTCCATAATGCGTTCATTCCTCATTTTATCAATTCTCCTCACACCTTACACGCCCCTATATATATGATATATATATATATATATATTATATATATATATATATATTATATATATATTATTAAGCTATATATATATATATATATATATATATAATATATTAATATATATATATATATAATACCCTTACTATGGCATCTCATCAATGTAGGATTTATCCCCTTGGCCCAGGTGGGCCACAGCAATAGCCCCTCCTAACAAAACCCCGCCATTCACTCCATTATGCACCTTATTCTCGCCTCTGCCAAAACTCACATTCTCTCCTTCAGACATTCTCTTACTGACTCCATCCACATTTCTTCGGTTCTCCCAGCCGGTCTGTTCCCAACACACTCGCCACCTATCACATCCTCAACCACACCGCTATCTCTCCATCCTTTCCACAATGCGTCAAAAACTATCTCAACGTACCCTTTCACTTTTCTCTTCATCTTTAACGCCCTTTCTCACACCACCATAACTCGCTAATCCGTTCATTCCTCATTTTATCCATCAATTCTTTTCACAACTAACACGCCCCTCCAAGCATTCGCATCCCCAATCTGACATCAATCTGTACTTTAGATCTATACCTCTTATTCCAAACAATAGACAGACAGATCGGACAAAGGAAATCAAATAATCATAATGGATTTTGCAAAGACATCCTTACATAGAAATAAATGCCCCTTCTACGCAGACAACACAATACCTATTAACACTTATAAATAACCAACTAAACTCCCAACGATATAAGTTTAACTTCCTCCCTGAAAAATATGACCTTAAAAATTATCACCAAAACCGTAATCCGAACAACTTACAACATCGTTATGAAATCCCCCAATCACAATCTTAATCAGGGTCCCAAACAAGCCAACAACACAAAACAACATCTACCTCCCGCTCCTCATCTTCAGATTATCAAAGCACACCCCATCTTACCAAACTATCATCATGTGTTAGCCAAACAACTGAAACCACCTGATAAATAATATATCCACCTCCCACTTGAAAAATTCTGAAGATTTCATTTCTCGCACCAATCACCTAAACCCCAATACCCATAAATTCCTCAACTTTGATGCAATCTCCCTCTTTACGTCAGTCCCTGTCTCACACACCTTATCCCTGCTAGAAAGATTCATCACGGAAAACAGCATTAATCTCACCTTCTCCTTTCATCTCTTAAAAGAACACATTAACCTTTCACTGCATCACAATTTTTTCCATTTTAACGGTCACTTCTACAAACAGACATCCGGTCTCGGCATGGTCTCACCCCTCTTCCCCAATCCTCAGCAATATCTATATGGAGCTCACCGAATATTATCATATCATACCACATCCTCTCTTAAACAGTAGCACATGGCTCAGATATGTTGATGATATCTTTGTCGCGTTACCCCACAACACTAACCCACAAGACGTCCTCACCTTCATCGACAGTATGCATCCGTCCGTCCAATTTACAATAGAGGAATCATCCAATGATACTCTACCCTTCCTCAACACTTTGGGTATATGGCAAAACAGTCCCCAGCTACTTTACAGTATTTACAGAAAACCAACATTTTCCCATAATTCCATACACTGGTTATCCAACCACACAAGAAATACAAAACTAGCAGTTTTATCGTCTCTATATCTCTGGGCCCTCCGCATTTGTTCTCCTCCATTTTTGAAAAAAGAAACACAGCACATACACAGAACTTTCACATCCCTCCTATATCCAGATTAGTTCATAACGAAAACACTTACAAAAGCCAAAAAAAAGGTTTTACAGCACAAACCCCCCAAGAAAGACACCCTCCTCCTTCCTACCTGTTCCCATCATAGCCTTATATGAAATAAAGCCTTACATCCTAAAAAACATCACTCTAATCCCATACAACAATGTCACGCTAAAAAACACATTCAGAACCGTAAATACATCTAATCCGTCACAAAATGAGTTTAGCCCACATCCCTGCAAATATGCATATCACTTATATAGGAGAAACTTCATGACTTCACAAACGACGAAATATAACATTCGAGAACCCGACTACCAGCAACGATAGTTATAATTCAGCATTGACACACCATGGAAGAGCATTTGATCATCATATCAATATTAACCACATGCAATCCATCAGAAACATCAACCACACCCACCATCGCAAGATACTCGAATCCTTTTGCATTCACATTATTAATAATTATAACAAACAATCCGGTGAAATAAAGCTAGACTACCATTACACGAATTCCTAAAAACTCCAAATATTTTCACACACATCAAGAACATCACCAACCAGACTAGCATCAGTTCCTTAACCGAAGAGGATCCGATTTTCAACAAAAGATCTCTAATGTAAAAGCACGTGCATTTAACTGTCAGTGCTCTGACACCGCTAGAAAGTCCTTGTGCACAATATCGCAACGAAGAATCTCGTATAGTGAAATGAAAACTTGCCACGGCTGTCAAAAAAAAACAATAATCAGTGGTTTCCACCGTTGAGCCATTGGCTCATATGCTTTAAAAGTGAAGCACGCGATGATTTTCTGCTATTAATTCTTACGGACGAGGAAGAATTTCTTGTGTGCCAATATCACCGTCGCTTTGGCCGTTAATGAGTTTTATAGAGAATTCCCGTACTCGAATAAAACACCCATGATTTCATCGGCCTCTGTTATTAAAAACTTTTATCCAAAAAAATTTTTTTTTGGTGCTTCATTTTGCAAGGTCTTTCAAGCTATGAAATCTCTTTACAACTTTTGACTTCTGTAATTTACCTATATTCTGTCTCCAGACAAGTCATATTGTCGTGCACTAAATCGTTTGAATCAAAAATAAATTTTTTCCGTGTTCATGTTGCAACCATGTGTTCGTTTAAAAATTCCTATCATAATAAGACTAACTGCAATTATTTATTCACAAACAAGTGTTTTCTTTCGCAAAGCACTCTCTGTACACAGAACCGGCGGTCTTCTCCAATTCACACATCTACTATAACAACTTCTATACATTATTCAATCTCAGTTCTTGTTTGAGAAACTAATTGGGTCTTCTACAACGATGATCTGTCCTTAATCAACTCATTTTCTCTGTCTCCACTTCATTTGAAAATCTTTGTGATACTTAATAACATAGTCTCGAGATAGAATGGCCATCCTAACTCATAAGTACTCTTTGTTTAAAGAATAGCAAATATACTCCAGTGGTTAGACTTATTGTTTAACGATTTTCAACAACAGAATTTTGATTAGCGTACCGGTGCTGTATCAATTATTTCTATGCATTGCAAAACGTATACGAGTTAGTAAATCTCACTAGCTCCATAACACAGTAAAAGATGTAGTGCTAAATAAAAACTATTAAATCGAGGTTAGAACAGCAGGGGGGCGTACCCATATAATTAAAACAGATGTAAGTTTCTAGTACTGAACTCTTTTTATAAAATGTGGTGATATATTGGGTATGATAGTATAAATGTATCTCTTCTCTTTCTAAGTAACTAGCTACTCACTCGTATACGTCACGGAAGAGCTACTTTATTTAGACGTTAATGGTGAAATATTCTATATAAACTCATTACTTTTGAGGCAAAGGAGTATATATATATATATATATATATCTTAAATATTAATATATTACTATTATATCTATATATATATAATATATTATATATATATTAATTATCTATATATATTAATTATATATATATAAATACTATATTTATATTATAATATATATATAATATATATATATAATATTAACTATATAATAATATATATATATATATTATATATATAATATATATATATAATATATTAATTTAAATTTATAATAGCTTATGATTTGTTTTAGGAAGAGATATAAAAGTAAATTGCTTTTTAAAGATGATATTTAGGTATTTTATCTTTAATGTACAGTAGTACGTAAATATAATTTGCATAAAATTTTAAGGGACAAGTATAAATTCTGTAATTTTTATTATGTCAAAACTTTTACCGCTTGAATATTTAGAATCACACATTTTACAAAGGAAATAATACAATTTCTCCTCATTATTATTAAGTTCAATAAGACTAATAATAATTTCCTGTGAAAGATTATCTATGATGTCGTTATCTTCCCTGAAGACTTCTTAGGAGATCTCTTCTTTCTACTAAGAATCATTATACTATTATCAATTTTATTTTATTTCTAACTCATTTTATTTTAATTATTATTAACTCTATTATTAATATTAATTTATAATATTATTATTTAAATTATAATATTATTATTATTTATTATTTATTTTTCTTATTATTATTCATATTATTATATTTATTATTATTATTATCTATTTATTATTATTACTATCTAATTTAAATTTCATATTATATCTATTGTTATTGTATTTATTATTATTCTATTATTTATTTATTATTTATATATTATTACTAATTATTATTATTTAATTAATATTATTATTATTCATTATTATTATTATTATTATTATTATATTATTATTTATTATAAATTTATTATTATTATCAACAATTACATTTATTCTTATTTATTATAATACTCTTATCCATTTTTCTTATTATATTATTATTTATCATAATTATTATTTATTTTTTTTTAATTTATTATTGTTTATTTTGTTATTGGATATTTACTTATCTATTATTATTATTATTTACCTATAAATTATTAAATTAATTATTATTATTATTATATTATTATTATAATTATTTATTATTATTATTATTTATATATTATTATTTAATTTATTATTATTATTATTATTTATATGTTATAACCTCATAAAATAACACATTAAGTATTTACTATATTCATTATTTATTTATTAATTATTTATTATTATTTCATTCTATTATTATTATTATTAATTATTATATTATTAATTTATTATTTTAATTATATTATTTCATTTATTTAATTATTATTATTTAATTATTATTATTTATTATTTGAATATATATATGTCAGTAGAGTGGTTCCCTTATACGTTTATTCTGTGAGTCTATTCATTATTATTCAAATCAGTGCATCTGAATCGATCATGCATCCCTCATTCCCATCTCATCTATACATCATCCATCCTACATCATATCATCATCATCTATCATTCCTAATCTATCATCTATCAACTCAATCATCTCATATCATCTCATGAAGTTTTTATCATATTATATCAGTATATCATAATCATCTGAGTCAATTTATCTTAGAAGGCATTCCTATGTTATCAACATTTATAATTATCAATAATATCATTATCAATCACGTTAACCACGTCATCTAGTCATCGTCATCTGTCTATTCGTCATCGTTCATCGTCTATCGTCATCGCTTGCATTAACATCATTAATCTCATTTATCATTATCTATTTAATCTTATTATATATTTTATTATATTATTATATTTTAATTACTTTCAATTGATACAACTGGTCCTATAATTGCTTTGACTTTATTAATATTATTTAATATACATTATCTACAGAACATTTTCAGTAAACCTTAATTTATCACTTATTTTTAATCTGTTTCTATTATTTATAGATCTATATTAATAGCATTTGAATATATGTAATCTCATTATATTATTATTAATTATTCACCTGATCCTGTTGATGTATTTTAATTCATTTACGCTTAAATCCATTCAATTCACTTATTACCTTCACATCTTATTCATGCTAATTCCATCTTCGTCACGGCATATGCATCATGTTCAGCGAGCTCACTTTCATGTAGTTAGCTTCTCTCCAATCACTATACACAATTGTTCACCAAGCATTCTCGAAGACATAAGTACGGACAGCCACCCTCTCTACTCCACTATTATTCGTGCTTCTCGCATCAAACTTTCTGTCTTTTATTACATATAGTCATGTACGTCTTTTAGCGCTCATACGTTCACATGCTGAAATCGCAGCATTACGTATTGTCGTCTCGTTCATGAAGTTGAAAAATGAAGTAAATGCCGATTAAGTCTAAAGCACGTCTGTTTTGTTTTATAATAGTTAAAAGAAATCCTCAAAAGTCTCGAAAATCTCTAGACTATTCAATTTATTATTATTATTATTATTCATTATTGAATTATTATTATTATTATTCTATTTATTATTATACTTCTATTATTATTTATATTATTAATTATTAATTATTCATATTCTATTATATTATTATATTTGATCTATTTATTTAAATTATTATATATTATTTATTATTTCATTTTATATATACTATAACTTTATTTTATTATTCTTTATATTATTATTATATTCATTATTTTTTATTTATTATATTCATTATTGTATCAGTCATTATTCCTAACTTGACATATGAGCTAGTCTTCCATATTCATCTCTATATATTCTCAATTCACTCTATTAATATACTCCTGATCCTACCGTGACTTAATCTGGAATTCCCATTATTTGAATTGTGGCTGACTTCTAGGTTCATCTCAATATATTTAATTGCCAGTCATCATCAGTATTATTAACTCTAACTCTCCACTTACATTATATCTTTCACACATAATTTATTTTATTTTATTATTTCATTATTATTATTTATCAACATTTAATATAGTAATTGCTTCTCACCATAATCGACAATTAATTCTTATTTTTTGGTCATTATACTCTTCATTATTATTGTATACACTATTTTTTGTGTGTCTGTCTAAATTTGTATTAAATAATTATAATATATAATCTAATTCATTTATTAGTTTATATTTATTATTATTACATTATAATTGATATATATTATTAATTGTATATTAGATTAGTGTAGGTCTTATACTTATTTAATATGTTAGTGACTCTATATTTTCGTGGTTTTTTTTGCCTTAATTTTATTATTATCTCACATATTATTATTATTATTATGCATTTTATCTTTATTATATATTATTATTTATTTAATTTTATTTATGTTTTATTTATTATTATTTATACTTAATATGATATTTACCTCTCTCTCATGTGATACTCATTATCTCACTCGTGTGCATCTACTGTGAGTTATGTGCTCAGGTTATTATAAAGTCTGATGTGTTCCTCGAGTCTATTATTACTCTATTAATGTATGTATCTATCTATTGAGGTGGTCTATTTCCCCCTCGTGAGGGGTTTCTCCGTGTGGAACTCGATCCTGTCTCTTTTATATATTATGGTGATTGTATTTGCGATTAAATTATTATGTGGCTCTCTCTTCAGTGCACTATTTATACTTCATATATATGAGGTTTATGGTATATAACTCTTCATCTACTCTATTTTATCTATTGTTGATCTTACTCGTCGTACTTCGATGCCTCATTATTCTAATTATTATCTCAGAATTTCTGTTATTGATTGTATCTGACAGCTATATATATATTTATTACTATATTATCTATTAATTATTATTATTATCTATTTATTATTTAATTATTATTATTAATTAATATCTATTATTTATTTATATATTTATTCTATATTATTTTCTTATACTTTATTTATATTATTATATTTATATATTTTATTTAATATCTATTATAATTATTAATATTATTTATTATTTAATTTATCTATTACTTTAAATTTCACTATTTTAATAGTCATTCTTGGGTATGTTAAAACGTCATTACTTCTGTAGCCTTTGGTGCTCATTTACTCTCGTCTCTTGGTATTTCAATACATACGCCTAATTTCTTTATTAATATTTTGTGTTAATTTTTTATAATTTTATTATTCATTACTGTTTTATTGTTTTTATATCACGCAGTCAATGCACCAGATACATATATTTCTTACATGAATATTACTAAAGATTATTTCAAATATTTTGCTCTGTAGCTGTGTTTGTCTGTTTCAGCTCGATTAATTACGTGGTCTATTTTTTTATTTATTTTTTCTCTTGTTTTTTTCACATTAGTTTCCTTTGTGGTGAACTCTACAGAGAGAACTGTCACTATATATTTATTTATTTAATTATATTGTTTATTATATATCTATTATGTACAAACTTAATATCATTATTTATAGCATATTTACTGCCAGATACATTATTGGGAAGTCTTAAGTATTTATAATTAATTCATTTTTTTTATTACTGTTCTAGTGCTGTTCAGACTTTTTGAGTATCCTTTATTCTCTGTGGCACTTCCCTACTTTTCTAATTATTATTTCGTTATTGTTATTTATGTTATTTTTATTTTATGTTTTGTATCATTGTTATTGATTATTCATTTAGATTTATTATTCTGGTTTATTTACTATATATCGTTATTGTTTCATTTTAATGTTATTAATTATTCATTATTTTATTTGGTAGCTTTTTAATCCATTATACAGGTAATATATAATTGTTTATTAATTTATTTATTATATTTTATATTATTTGAGTGTTTTTTACCATTATTGACTTATTATACTATATAATTAATTCTCATCGGGCAGTGTCCAACTTTATATATTACTGTGAGAGAGTGGAGTGTATTATATCATATCTCGATTTTATTATTATTATTGATGCTTACTTCACCTCTAATATACTTCACTTGCTCTATCATTTTATTACGTGTGAATCTACTTCCTCTAGCTAAGCTCACTCGAGCCTCGTAATGTCATTTGGAAAAATATGATTGCTGCGCACGCGATTAAGTTTCATGACATGCTGACAACTTTCAGATAGATTGGTGATTAAGAGATATGTTATTTCAAAAACGAATCATATTGGTGGTCTTATGAAGTTAATAGAGTTAGTGCGAGAGATCAAATATATATTGGCGCTCAACCATTATATTTTTTTTTATTTTCAATTAGATTTGAAACTTCAACACACAATTTTAATTCAAACTATTACTCACAAATTATGGGATTGACACATACTCATTGAGGGGTTACAATGCAATAACCTACTTTTTACCTCTATGCCTCTATTTATGACTTTTCTTGAATCACTGCTCACGATATATTGTTTTCCTGAGGGTATTTATTACCTGTGAACTCATTATATGATATCACCTTTTTTAGGGCCTTAGACCTTTTATTATTTATGAGATCATACCTACATATTTTGAGAGCTAATTTTTTATGTGAGAAGAAACTATAAATCTTTTATTATGAGCACCCATTATTATATTTATTAGGTATAAACTACTCATACTATTTTTGTGCAAACCCTATATTTTTTATGTGAGTCACTACTAAATTTTTTTGGAACCTATATAATTTTTAGTCAACCCTTTCGAAGAAATAGGGTGCGTCCATAAATACGGTTGTAGTCAGAGCATAACGGAGTTATGTATACGTTAATTATATATATATATATATACTATATATATATATATTAATATATACTACTATTTATATTATCAGCCCTATTAATATATTTATTTTCGTAACCGTGGGTATTTATTTATGAGTGAGCACTGAGTAATTTTTGTAACATCTTCCTCTGTTTATGAGGTGCATTCGCCTATTATTCTTTATTTGCTGTATTTACCTTGTTTGGACATGATATTTGGCTTTACCTCAATAGCTACTATAATTAACTACTCACTATAGTTGAGGTTACCAATTTGACCCACGGTTAAATTTTTTGTATCTTCTTTATAAGGGACTTATAACTATATAGCCGTTTTTGGTGTTTTTACCTATATATAAACTGTTATTGAACAATTGAGATAATTTAGTACCTTTTTGACTATTATAAATATACTATATTAGGTCATATTATTTATTGTACGCCACGCTATACTTTAAATTAGTACTTTGAATATGGTATTATCACAAATCACCGTAAGGTAAGTATCTAATTAAGTGATGTTCTATATTATATATTATTCACTATATATGAGTTATTTAGAAAAGTAGAGAGTGACAAGTTGAGATTTCTCGCTAGATGTGCATATAGATTAGTAGAGTTGCAGAAGATGTTTAGAGCGCAAATTTGGATCTTAATGTGCCTCAGGGTGGAGTGTATTGGTGCTCTATAGGTGCTGATTCACATTGGTGGTTAGCTCGATATTCTGTGTGATCCTCTAAAATTATTGTTCATCCTATTATAAGGTGTAATAATACTTAATTATTCGCACCAATCGTAGATTGTTATGTTTGTATGAGTTAATGAAAAGAAGGGCATCTGCGGTTTAAAAGTAGATTCGCATATAATCTAAAGTCAGCCTAGAGCAAAAGAAAAAACTATCACGTTTCAGTTCATAATTAACAAATGCGAAAAATATAAGACATAGATGTAAGCTGAACTAGCGGAGGCTAGAGAATACAGCATCAAGATGCCTAAGGCTTAAAATTGCGAGATTTAGGTGAGTGATAAAAGAGTCCTATAAGAAAACTTCGACTACAATAGATTATCACTGCGCAATATATCAAAAAAGTTATTGTGAGAAAGAAGTTAAAGATGAAATATTACAACAGAGAAACTGGCTATGTACAATTGCCTCGAAAAGCACTGGATATATCACACCTCTCGCACGCGCTGCATCCTTATTTCTGCATCACACTGGAGATTCTGCCATTGTACAAGGCACTTATATGAAAGAAAAGCTTTCATTGCACACTAAGACAAAACAAAATACTACACGTATATTAACTATGATGAAATATGTTAAGTGCCCCAGAACTAAAGTTTTAAATTACGCACATCACAATTCCGATTAAACAGATAACACCTCAAAATGTTAGCTTCTTTTCTATCCATCGATCTACGTAGGAAGTGAATATACATTGAGAGTAGAGTGCTCACGTTTCTTCATGTTTTTAGTTGCTCTGTTTATGATCATTTATCAAAAAATAGCCGTAGACAAGAACATAATCAAATCTCGACTAATCTCTTTGTTAATACGTGGGGACGTGATCATCCTTTCTTATCTGAGACCCTGTCATCTCAGTAATGAATACACATCAGTGACTGGAATTTAAAACTATAAACGTTTCATGCTCGAAACGGGAAATCTACCATCCTTCGGAAAAGGATTACTGCCTAAAATTTCGAGGTGTGATCATTTAGGAAAATAGATAGTTTGGATGTGTCACTAATAGCGAAACACACCGATAATTCCAAGTGGTTTCTTCTTTACGCTAAGAAGTGGATACCTAACTATCCTTGCACTATATCTTTGCCCTGACATTAGCCTTTCGCCTGTGGCTACTTCCATAAAAAAGGCAATTCTGAACAATCGTATTATTAACACCACACGCTCTCTTTCATTCTATAACTCAAGAATAGAACGAACTCTCGTCTAAGTATAGCGTAATGGTTAATATGGCCGCACTCACAAGATAATTTATTCAAACATACAATTTGAAAACGTGGCGCATCAGAATAAGAAAAATACGAAGACTGATGACGGTCTAGTTATTTATATGTGGTTCCACATCTGTAACGGAGTGCGGGTGTTGTGTTTTTCCCAGCGAATGTGGTTTTTTCACAATCATACTAATTAATGATTGCTACTCTACAATATATCTATACGCGCGATTGATATCATACCGACTGATAACTTGGTAATTTGCCACATAATTATTCAATTTAAGGATCTAAATCGTGTGAAATGTAATCTACTTGCTAATTTATCTGCTTGTGCACGCTCGATACTATTGTTAGTTTTTACAGTAAAACTTAAGAAATGATTTTAATATAAATAACATTAGTTAATGCTTTAGCAGGATCGCAGATATTTATATAATTGTGTATTATTAATTATTATTCATAACTTGATATTAAATTGGAACAAATGAAGTGTGAATAAGTAATGTAATTAAAGGTATCAAAGTATATCATCGCAATAATAGACAGTGTAAACACGAATAATGAATGATGGATGAAACAGCGTGAGGAGTGAGGGTTTTAGAGAGTAAATTGAAGAAAAAGAGTGTCTTGATTTGTGTGTGAGAGTAGGAGACTTAAATGCATTTGGTGAGTATTTTCACAATAGTGTGTGACTCTCTGTTTTGGATCCACCAAATAGCTACACAGTACACAAGAATTATATTGATCTTTTCAGTTTACACCACATGTCTGATTCATAGCGCGTTGCACACTACGAGTCGTGTGTTAAACAGCTTGAGAGTATGGGTATATAGAAATTTAAAAATAACTAAAATACTGATGGATAATTCAGAAAAGCTAAGTAACAATACCACCTGTGTATACTCTACAATTCTGATAATCAGACTATCCAAAGTAACAAATTGATCAATAGCAATGATTCTGCTCACTTGAAGTACTCAGATTAATACAGGCCTTGCATACCTCTAAAAAGAGTGGTGTGAGTGTAATTTATGGACTGGTAATGATAGTTAATATGTAGTTTATAATGAGTCTCAAAGACAATAAATACGTATTATCGATATCGTGAACAGAGTTTATGTGAAAGTGGAAAGATAGAGAGCTAGTGCGTGCGCGAGCGTAGGAACATGATGATCGTAGTGTTGTGTTTGTTGGTAGTGCCTCGTGTATGGTAGATGTGGAGCTTCGCGCGAGTATGTGATCTGTGCTGCTGTCGTTTCAAGCAAGATTGCTGGTGAGAAGAGATTTATATCATTGCTTTGGTCTGGCCAATATCTGAGTGTGCGTGTCAATAATGTTACCAAATTGAACTCATGTGCTTAGTTGTTTAGTGAGTGGGTGGAGTGATCTGATCGGTGTGCATGTAAGTAAAGAACTTGAGAGACTGAATATATTATATGCTTATAGAACCTCGGTCAACTAAAAACATTATTGTATTGTGTTTTGGATTGATCTCACAATCGTGAGCAGTAGTGAGAGTTGAATTTACAGCTATTGTAAGTTATAGCTGATGTGTGAACTTGTGTGTGTGTATAGCTTAGTAGTTTGTGTTTTGAACATGACAAGTGTTGGGATTTTAAGCTGTTTTCGCTCAAGTAACGGATGTTGGGGTAAGCATGGTCTTGTACAGCTGTAAGGAACTGCGCATTGTAAATTGTAAGATAAGTCGATTGTTGCTGTCCTTACGTTGTTCATATCAAGTACATTTGTGTGTAATAGGAAGATATCGATTATTAAATTGAAGTATAGAGTCTTTTTGTGTGTTAATTAGATTGTCAGATTTGTTTTATTGAGCTTGTATAGAGTACCTTACACCAGAAACTGTATTACATAATACTATCATCCTACCTATTATAGTACTCATGATAGTCAAATTCCCACTCTGACCACAATTACTAGACACATGAAGCATAAACTAAACGCATTCATGACAGATATTTACATAAACATAATATTAATGACAACATATATATCCTCTAAGTAACAATACAATTCATTCCATCAACATTATCACACATTATTACTGATATAATTATAGTATAAATTAAAAACTCAAAAATAATTATTTTTTTTTTTATTTTTATATGCGTATATGGACGTAATGAATTTAATTTGGCTTTTTAAGAGTTTAATTTGTTAAACCAGAGTAGCCTGTTAAAAGTGAGTTAATAGTCACCTCCAAGGTAGGAAATTGAAATTTAGATGGTTAGGTCCGTATACGATAATAGATAAAATCTCTTCTGTAAATTATTTAATAAAGCCCATTTATGATCAAACCGAAACATAACAGTAAATAACAGTATAAAGCGGAAAGTCATACTAATACCCCCTAGGTGTTAGGTATATAATACTATCTATTAGTTTTTTAATCACTTAGTGACTTTTAACTGCTATATTAGGGTTGTAAGTATATAATATATTGTTTTTTTAATTAAAAATAATTTCGTCATATTGGATATGTTTTTATGTAATAAAATAATAGTTTATATTGCTATGATAAAATATCTCATGGTGAGTGTGTTTTTATTCTCACTTTAACATATTACATAAATATTAAATAATAAAAAGTATATAAAATATTAAAATAATAATAATAATGCAAAATTATTTACACAAATTTTCGGTTTTTAATGCAGAAAAAAAAATTATAATAAATAGAAATATAAATAAACTCAATATATGTTTATTATATAACTAATATATTGAGTTAAAAGCAGTAAATAAGTAGAAGATGAGTTTACAACTCATATAGTTAAAGCTGAAGAGTTATACTAGTACAGTATAATATACATGAGTTATAAAGCAAGTTAAAGCAGAAAGTTATATAGTGGTAAGTAAAACAGAGATTTACAATAAGTCAGTATTAAAAAATAGTATACATGATAAAGTTAATCAGTATAAAGATGAGCCGAAGTCTATAATTTTAAATGATATAACCGTAGCTGGAAACGGAGTCGTAGGTTTCAAAAAAAATTCTCGGCTCTGCAGCAGTGATTTATACTTGTTTTACTTACTTTTGTAAGGATCCTGAAGTTTTGTATTGTATTTTTAAATTAAA
This sequence comes from Trachelipus rathkii, assembly GCA_015478945.1. Lineage (NCBI taxonomy): Eukaryota > Metazoa > Arthropoda > Malacostraca > Isopoda > Trachelipodidae > Trachelipus > Trachelipus rathkii. Next base: position 51,125 of record JABUQX010015206.1, read on the forward strand.
TTCGTTTTATTATATATATATATATAACTATATTTTTATTTTAAATAACGTATGAAAGTTGTGTTCTATTGATTAACGAGATAAACCGAGGATAGGCATTGACGAAAGAAAGCTTTACGTTTCTTCTAAAAGACATCCCTATTCCTACCAAGAAATACTGGCCAAGCTTCTTATATGTCTTTTCAAACAAGAACGGTTCATCCTGTCACTCTTCAAGCTTTAGATGTGTGTTTCTACATTTCTTATTCCACCACTTGTACAAATAATTTAATAAAACCTAATAATAAATAAAATAGTATTTAACTCAATAAATACATAATGAACAACAATAATCTCGATTACTGATTAACTCTTTCAAACAATTCAAATCGATGAAAGATGTTTCTCCAATAACTGAGAAAATTAGGACTGTTCCGTGAAGTTTCTCAGAAACCATTTAATATATATATATATTTAAAGTAACGCCTATAAACTAAACCTTTTTACAATCACAACTGAATAAAGTGACTAAGTTTACTCATTGAGAGAGCAATTTAAATGTAATATATATATGTATGTATGGTATCAATTTTACCTAAATTGATACATCAAAAATATATAAAAACTTAAAAGTAACCAATAAAATATGCTGTTAATGAAACCAGTTATTTTAAACTTGATAAGACACTGAGCCGTTTCACCAAGTGGGAAATAAGTCACAGTACATAACAATAATACGTTGAAATATAATATACATAAAATATATAATCCCTCATGGATTATTATTATTGATTAAATTAATAATAATAATACCACCCTTAACATTGAGTATATATTTTCAATAATCACTAGCTAATATAATAACTCTAGAGACACTTGTATCAAGGAGTCTAGAGTTAAAGTTATAACAAGTATAATTAATTAAATTATCATAATATTTAATCGTCCCATTGTAGTCACAAAATGATATAATGATTATATAACTAAAACACTATATCTCGCACAAAATAATCAGTCTAAAAGTTAAAGAGCATTAATATTATTGATTTATCTTAATCGCTACTGTAGCACATTAAAGCATACAAAGTAATGAAATTATATTCACGACATTTATACACTGTGATAAAAGCGGTATGTAAAGTTACAGAGATAATTAGAGATCGGCTGATAATCTAAGTAAAAATGAAGGGAAGAGAAATACATTATATATGGTGTAAAGAGTGTAAAAGGCAAGAATTCAAGGAGTTTAGAAAGACATCACTGGATTATACAATTTGGAGTAACAGAGTGTATACCTTCTAAGTATTACGTGATTTCAGTCAGACCCTGGTTTTATTCACATTATACATTAGTAGTATTTATAATCTGCTTCTAACTGATCTATTGAGCTCATCTACGTTAGTATATTATGCACATCATCCAGTGAATCATTCTTTTATATGTAATATATGTTATTACTCAGTACTGCAACAGAAAAATGTAAATATGAGCCTTATATATAGGTAATATATATATATCCTTTATTATATTCATTCATATATATATATACTATAATTATATATATAATATATATTTTATATATAGAGTGAGGGTAGTACGTAGTTTAGCATAAACTATCTGTAGGGTGAGTAGCGGGGCTCATTAACTACTCATTATATCTATACTCTATGCGAGTGAGTAAATATAGGGGGTATTTGCTGACTGACGTACTACTATAGTGGAGTATTTTATATATAATCTATATATATATAGGGTATAATATAATACCGCTTAATGCTATTACTTTATGAGTGACACGTATATATACCACTATTTATTTATTCCTCTTGATTCTTCAATAACTTATGATGGGCACTGAACACGATGTAAGTACAATCTACATAGATGCATATTATCACACTCCCGTTAATATCTTCCTATCGATGAGTATAATATAAATAGAATGCGTCTTTAACAACAAAGCATGATACTACATGAGGATATATATACCTTAATAACACGATAAGTATTATGTAGTATAGCCATACATTAGCTGCACCATATTACTTATATAGTCACTGTATAGCTATATCACTAATGCTCACTTATATAATATTATATAGTAGCTTAAAATAGCTGTAAGTATAGCAATCTGTGGTACTATATAAGCTATATTATTAATAATATTTAGTTTTTTTTAGTGAGGCTCATATATATATCATAAATTTATTAATTACTATACATAATAGAGTGTGGTGTGTTTGCAATAAGATAATTAATAAAGTTACGTTTATTTGGTAAGTCGTGAAGCGTAATTTGAAGAATGATAGGAAAGTTAGGCCTATGGATATAGTTGGTGAATGGTTTTAGAGTAGATTGGCATTGATAGTGATAATGCTGATTATGACTTGAGAGTTTATTACTAGGTGGTTAGCAGAAATATTGGTAATTAGGATTAGGTAAAGGATATATAGTATATTGCTAGTATTAGTAAATGTGGTTTTGAAATGATGAATGATTCCTATCCACAGTTTGTAGGTTGGTATAATGACTCTCACATAGTCTGCACTCACTCGAGTACCGGGTCTATTGCTATAAATTGGATTGATGAAATACTATATTAGATAAGTAAATGTAAGAATACGGTTGCAAATTATCCTTGTTAATCTTAAAAATACCATCCTAGATTCAGTTGTTGTTGTCACTTGTTATTGATTCGTGGTGGTATGAGTTGTCTGCATATTAGCTTGTGTGGATTTCTAGGGTTATTGGAGCTCGAAAAGGGGCTTGATTAGTAATTTGTGCACTTCTCTAGTGTTTGTTGGTTAGTTATGTGCGCATCTCAAGAGTATATGAGTACAGAACAATTGCAGATGTTCCAGACAGTATTTTCGGTGCGCTAAAGATTATGCTCTATGGAAATGCACACAGCATCATTTGACAGAGGCATCTATTGAGGGAAACTTTATCACAAGTTGAAGCCCATCATTCTATGAATGAAGTAATTATTAGCCTTGGCTGGCTGCTTATGGTTTACATCAATGATGCAATGGCGAGCGGCATAATCTAAAGTTTATCGCGAAAAGATTAATTTAGGAAAAGACGTTAAAACTCTAGGAAATTTAATCGAATACACCGTTAGATTTCATCATATCGGTAAGGATATTGACATATGAGAGGAGGCAACCTCACTTCGAATAAGATTCCTGCTCGGTTGAATTGCTTGGGATCTTATGAAAGTTGACTCATGATCAATAGTTTTAAGTTGAGGATACCAGGAAATGTGACGTTCCTTATCACTGGAGGTATTTAACAGGTAAGGAAGAAATCATACGCGAGACAAAATCAAGTGGCTATAGTACTTTCAGACGATAAAGGCAATATTAAGATATATACCAAATTGGAGATGGAGAGAGCTCAAGATAATGAATGTATCACACACAGTGTAATTTGAAAAAGGAAATACATCTTTAATCTTGAATATTTTTTTAAACTGAGTGTGCAAGCGATTTCATGAGCTCAGAGTGTCATTGGGTCTCATGTGTAATATTTATGCTCTAAAGGTGTGTAAAAAGGTGAGTTGGTTATAATATTTGGAGTGGCTCGTAGCACCAATGTTGAAGGGTTACAACACATCTCCGATTGAGGGATCCACTTGACCCTCCAACGAGCCGACTACATCATATTCATAAGAGCGTGTGTGGCATCATACTGTGGTGACGGCGTAATGGCTTCATCTAGACTCGTGATTTATGATAGACACTCATACTTCAGATATCGTTTTGATGAGACTGTGGTGTCACCACTTTATCTTCGCAACAGGGTGTATACATTTAGTAGTTATTGCCCAACAATTGGTGAGTTGGCCACACACAAAAATTAAGGGTTGCCATAAATATTTAAGGGTTTGCCAAATAAAATCATTAGTAGGTTCTTCTAAAATATTCGTAGGTTCTATACAAATATAATAATTATATAAGGGTTTATCATATTTTAAGGTTCCTCATCAAATAAAGGTGATCTAAGAGCCTACAAAAAGTAGTATATAGGTCCTAGTATAGATAATAAATTATACCATATATCACTTACTCAAGGTAATATAACAACTGAGTATGGTCAGGTCATATATAGAAATAAATGAGTACATAATGTGCATCGTAAGAAGACATTTATGAAAAAAAAATATCCTAACTAATTTATTTTTCCCCACTCACGTAAATGAGTAATTATCTCCATTTTAGGTAAGTAAATAATATTATTGTGAGGGTAAATAAAAATGTGTGCATAATGAGTTAGCCTCACTACTTACTTACGGCTAAGATAAAAGAAGGAGTCATAACTATAGCATACGTATTAACTACGCCTGGATTATACATATATCATACATTTACTGAAAAAAAAATCTAACTATATATAATAGCCTTAGTTTATACTATCGTATAAAGCACCTATATATATATATATATAATTACCTTGTGCTAATATATACGCATATCAGTCGGCGTCGTAAGGTGGTGTGCTATACTAATATATATATATATAATAATACTATATATAATATTATATATATATATATATACTAATAAACTGAGTTAATACTAAGTTCACCTATTATACGAGCATACTTTATGCCTATAAATAACAGGTCAATTCAGCTAAATTTGACTGTGACATCAATTTGACATTTCACCCAACTAGTAGTTGAAACTTTTAAAAGGTGTACAAACTTTATTATAATACAAACATATCACGTAATACTATAAGGGGTCCTTTACACATACATGAATAAATCTAGCTGTTACTGAGAGATGGTCAATGTTAATAATACGTAATTTAATCTCCTTAAATATTTGCATTAATTTTATATTAATCAAAATTAATAATTTCAAGATTCTTCTAGATAAATAAAATAAAATATACATTTAAAATGTTTCTGTTATGTGAGTCAAATAACATTATTTGACGCTGGATTTCTCTCTTCATAATATATCAAATTTGATGAGGTAGATAAACTACCTATATCTACGAAAGCTCAGCTACTACTCACTCATGAATATATTACTTGCAACATTTTAAATCTAATCAAAATATAATATATTATTATATTTATACATATATAATTATTATATATATATATAATATATATATATATATATATAATACCCTAACAAGGGCGGATGAGGAGTATCCCTTTATGAGTTTAATATGAATCATGGAAGTACTGTAAGAAGTATATACGCACCAACGTCTCTTGCTATAAGTGATCTACTAAAAACCAGTAATCCCCATAGTTATTATTTGAGGGCTTATATATAGCTACTATAGCTATAATATACTCAGTATGATGATATGTAGGGTTTCTACCAGACAATTTTATATTTGTTATTATTACTATATATATATAATAGTCATAAAAGGATGCTTATTATTAAATATTGTCACACCTAAGAAGGTAAACTCAGATATGAAGAATACTATAGTCCGAAAGAAGTGAGATAGTGATAGTATAAGTTGGAAGGTTTACCTGTGTTTAGAGTGAGATGCTAGTATTTATTATGTTTATGAAACAAAGTAGTAAGAAATAAAGTTAAGTAAATAATAAATATGAGTGACATATTCATTAAGAAATAGATGTATAATGCTTAAGCCTAAGGCCGTTGTATAGAAGAACGCAGCTTTCTATTTGTTATATACTTTATCAAATATTACTGAGGAAATTCTTATAGCGCATAAAATTTGTATATAGTCAATTAGAGATTTCAAATTCAATCATTTCAATGTTCCGTATTTTTCATACGAGTCATAAATAATTATCCTGGTTACAGTACGTGAAAGCTATTATTTAAGTAGTGCTAATGACAAGTAAAAACTAAAGAGACACTGAGATATATATTGAGTTCTACAATAGAAAAGTAGTTAAGAGATCCATTCTGGTGGAGAGGCATTAAATACGTTTTGTTAACTCGTTATGAAAAGCTTCGAACATGTTTGTCTAGTAAATTATTTCGACGAAAATGGTTATAGGAACTAATATCGAAAATACAACGAAGAGACGATCGGTAAGACAGATGTTGTCTAGGTGATGTCTAATAGTATATAAAATAATTGTGACCTGTCAATAAATAAAGACGTTAGACCTTAAGAACCAACAGGAAAGAGTAATTGGGCATTTAGAGATAGACACCAGGCCAAGATTGCACTAACAACGCGTAAACGGGGCCGACCTCGACAACCGTGAGACGGGGTGAGAGGAAAGTACTTTGGATATGGGAGGTAAGCGCTCGGTCAAAATATAATCTCAGCGATTTAACAGCGTCCACTACGATATTGAGCGATTCAGGATGTATTAAAGTCTGCACGAATCCCCCTAAGGGCAATATCGAGGTACAAGTGCGGAAGAGCTTGTTCTATGAGTATCAAGCAGCACACGTAAGGTGACATGTAGACGAAAGCGTGATTGGCAGAATAACTGACCATTAAGAAGTAGATGAATCAGTTTGATCTGATATGCAATATAAATAGCTAGAAATGAAGCGAATTATCGGAATATATACTATTATTGTATATATATATTATATATATATATATATATATATATATATATATATAATTATATATACTATATATAACCCGGTCTGCTTTGGTACATATACAATTAGTATCCATATAACGGTACCTCACAATAATACCGTAAAGTATCTACCGCATATATACTCTACGGTATAGTCGATGTATAAAATAAACACTCGAGATAATGGTTGCTAAACTATAGTGCGCCTTTGAAAGTGGGAGAAAGAAAGTTTTACACGATCTGAACCAATTCGCCGAGTTAATTAACGTCTATACCATACACGCCACACATAATCCACATACTCACATACAAATCCGAAACGCGGCTCGGATGCCGTCTGGGCGAAACACTCTATGCGAACACGGCACACGCAAACATCGCACTAGTAAGATATTCCTAGTAAATGACTTACTGATATGACAATGAGGTTTGATAATGAGTAAACAGGGTTTTTTTCTAATATCTTTATTATAGAATCGACATCCTATGAAAGAGCTTAATTCCGTAGTAAGCGCTATATCTACACTAGTTATAGAATACAAGTATAGATCAGAAAGGGTTATTATATATTCCTTTATTTATTCAGAGGATAGGTTGGTATAATGCTGTAGTGTATATTCCTATACACTTATATAGTGAGAAGGGTGAGTAGTGTTCTGATGTAATATATATTATATAGCGATCATATATAATAGGAAATATACTAGTAATGTAATAAATACTAGCGATGATAAGTGGTAGTACAATATTACATCACATGCCTGGTAAGTCATACTACTTACCCTCATAAGTGATATATAGTATATATATATGTATATTATATATATATAGGTAGTAAATGAGAATATTAGTCAATCTACGGGCCTATCTCTACGCCCTTTACTCTAAATAGTACATATATCTCATATATATAATCATATAAAGAATATTTATATACATAAGTGGAGCCTTCTATAGCCTACTATACCGTAAATATACATGATTCAATAACAGGCAAAAAGACTCATAGGGATACATACTATGTGAGACAGAGGAGATATAGGTAAGGAGAGGAGGTAGGAATGCCAGATATCATCTACTCAACCGGGTTGAGTTTAGAGAAATATAGGTAAGGTATATACCTAGTGAGTAAATAAGTATCTATAGTATTTTGGTGACTATTTTACTAAGCTTTGTAGAGATTATAAGTATACAATAATCTATAAATACATCAGTAATAATATTAACGATATGAAAGAGGAAGGTACAGTATATAGTGCAGTATATATTATAAATCATATGAACGTTTGTATAAAGACGATATGTTATTATTATGGCCAGTATAAGGCCAGCCTAAGATTTGTCAAGTTTAGGTATAAATAGCACCAAGGAGGGTTTAGCATATATATATAGTACACTTATACATATCAATATATATATATATATATTAAACTATATATATATATATATTATATATATATTTATAATATATAATATATCTATATATATATATATATATATATATATATATATATATATATATATATATATTCTTCAGAGTGATTATTATTAGTACTGAAGCTCTATATACTCTGATATTAGTGCTTACTCACTAGTATACGACGAGTCATATCCTAGTGAGCATAATCACTAGCTATTTCTAGTGATGACTACTTACTACAATAACGATGATAGGTAAGACGACGCCTTTTTTACCCACACCTTATACTCCTAGTATAATCTATATATAACTAGCTCATAATTGTCTCTAGCCTGATAATGGCGAAGCTTACAGCACTAGATCGATAACTAAATAATTAAGGATGTATGATAAGATTGAGACGTGTTAGAGAAAAAAGTTATTTATAAGCTATGTTGAAGTACCAAGAAACGTAATTTTGTTATTTTCAAATTTAAGTAACTATCTCATATATAACTGACGTATGAACCAATTGATTTTTCGCGTTATCCCTTCAATAATCGCTCACTTAAACATCAGTCACACAACAATAAATAATAACTACTTTATTACAATAATTCATAATAATAATCAGAGAGAGAGATGGAACTAGCAATAATGCTGAAAGCAATGAGAACATAGAATGAGTCAATAAGCAATGATATACATAACTAACATAAATGTTACGACATGAGAGTGTATAAATAGAAAATGAATAACTGACATAATAGAGCACTCTCAATATCAGGAATATATACGATCAAAAAGTGCCATATATAAGAAAGCGATAGATGAATCAGAGATAGGAGATGACATCCTGTTGGAGAGACGATATATAGTTAATTATACATAAGTAGAGTATATTATATAACAAGTATTAGTGAGTTATCACAGTATAATTTACTAATTAGGTAAGTCATGAAAGTAATGTGTTAGTTTTATATGACTGAAGAAGGATGATGGTGTAAACATAAGGTCAATAGATGTGTTCAAGAATTGGTATAGGACGATATCCGGAAAACGTATGAGTGTGGGTGAGTTTTCTTATATTAAATTATATGCTCCAGATGTTGAGAATTTAACAATATGATTATCGGGCCATCCTCCACCTAATATCTAAGTATATTAGTAAAGTAGGACTACACAAAAATATTAAGTATTATTGTTAGTAGTATACGTTTTGTAATAATATATACTCACCTTAAAAATATAGAGGTAACTCATAGTATTTGGATGGATAGTATATATATCTACATCTCGTGAGAAGTTAGATAAAGATATTTAAAATAAAAGAGATAGACAAATTCATGTATTATCTGTATTTTAAGTAGTACTAGTAAACAGTAGTACAAAGAAGCACAAGATTATTGTACTAGAAAGGAAGAAAGATTTTAAGCCACAGTAACATGAAGTTATAGGATGATTTACCGAGATTCTAACGAGACGTGTTATACATAAGGGTAATTAATTAGATATTAACATTATGAGTACCATCACATCCATACCCTTCAGACGGTGAGATTATGATAAATATATGTGATATATATTATATAGTTAGATAAATTATAATACTACTATAGTTGTAGGTGGAATTCTACCTATTTCATTAGTTATCTTACAGACAGGGTATAATACAGTATAAGCAAAAAGGTTAGGGAGATTAGAGGTTAGAGTAATAGAGTATTAGTAGTTAATTTTACACTCAGTAGTGAATGTATATCAATATAGTTAGAATTATGTAAGTATCACGCGGATGTTAGTTAAAGTACTATAGAATGCCGCGTCTGTGCATCTTGAACTACATCTGTATACCGTCATAACTATAACTAATACAATAATAATTATATATATATATATATATATTATATATATATATACTTATATATATATATATATATATATATACTACAACCTGGTCAAATTGACAATAATCACGACAAGGTGACACCACCAACAATAAAATTATTTATAAAATAAATTAAATACATATGAATCATATATTATTCTCACAACAGTATATATTATAATAATACTAAAAAAATATATACAAAACTTTATTATATTTATTTATACTAGAGTAAATTTTTTTTTTATTTAATATACAGTATTAAAATATTTAGAATAATTTATTAGTAAAGCTTAATAAACACTTTTATGACAACACGTTAACTATACTATACCCTTATAACTAAATTTATAACGATAATAAAATAAATTGTAAATTAATTTTCACGTAAACTGTAATATAGTTACAATATAGGAAAAATACAATTTAATACTATAAAAAAGGGTGTAGTGATATATATGATTAGCTTTAATATTTACAGTTTTATATATATATAAATAAAATAAAAATTAAAGTAAACAAAAAAACTAGTTAAAAATACCTTTGTCCATTTAGTTATTACATTCATTTATAAGTATTCTAATATTCTTATAACTACTGATTAATTTATACATAATCCTATTAACTACTATTGCTCTAATCTATAATAATAATAACTAATAATAGAAATAGAATAAAGTTAACACTAGCACTTTCTTTTTAAACTCGTAGTATATAGATAATATTTTATTTAATAAACGGATATAATTGTATCAAATGTGCGATGGTACGCATATCTAATACTTAAATAATAATTAATAATAAAATATATAATAGTTTGAAACCACACTTTTCAATTATATACTAACGCACTACATACTAACATAATATATAATAAATATTAATAATAAATATAATTTAATCTCAGGGAGATATGACACTTCACCATAGTATCATCATAACACGATAACTACACTAGACTATATTATATATTATTATAATATATAAATATTATATATATATATATAATAATATTATTAATTATATAATATATACTAATATCTATATATATAATATATATTTATATATATATTTATATATCTATATATATATATATATATATATAATATATATATAATATATATACTATATATATAATATATAATATTATAATATATATATATAATATATTAATATATTAATATATATATAATATTATATATTATATTTATCTTTATTATATTAATAATATCTATATATATTAATATATAATATATAATATATTTATATATATATCTTATTATATATAATAAAATATCATATATATATATATAGTATATATATAAATTAATATTATATATATATATATATATATTATATATTATAATAATATATTTTTTAATACTATATTATAATCTATATATATATATTCTATAGTATAATTACTATATATATATTATATATTACTATATATATATAATTATATATATATATATATTATATTAATATATAATATATATATATATATATATATATTATATTATATATATATATATATATTATATATATGGTGGAGCATCCGAA
>JABUQX010015206.1:92500-97500 GCA_015478945.1 Trachelipus rathkii
AATAAATTTATATATATATATATATATATATATATATATATATATAATATTTTTATTTTTATATTTATCTTTATAATTTTTTTTTATATATTTATAAATATATATAACTAATAATAATAATAACTAATATATATATATATATATACATATATATATATATATATATATATTTATTTTCTTCTTGGTCTTTGTTATTTAAATTTAATATATAATATGTATAATAATAACGCACATATATATATAAATACTTTATCTTAATTTAATTAATATTTTGTTTTTTATATATTCATAAAGGCAACAAAGATTCAATATTAAGTAATGATTATAACAAATGAAAAGAAGAAATGAAGCTCATATGTGATAAGGGCAGTATTATTATAAGTATAATTATAAAGCAAATTTTATTATCAATGCATCAATCAACATAAAAAATTCCTTTTTCTATTATAAATTACCAGTAACATAAAAGTAATTTTAATAAATAATTATTTAAATAACAAAGAGTCATACGTAACCTTATAAAAACAACTAATATATATATCATATGCCATGTATGTAATGTATATAATAATACATATACTTAATAATATAATATTAATATAATAATATATTAATAATAATATAAAGAAATAATATATATAATAATATATATAATAATAATAATAATATATAATAATATCAATAGAATAATAACATAATAATATAATAATATAATAATATATATATATATGTAATAACAACATACTCATATATATATATATATGTAATAATATGTATTTAATAGTAATAATAATAATATGTATGTATGTATTATAATAATAATAATATATGTAATATGTAATAATATATAATAATATATATATATCTAATAATAATATAATAATAATAATATATGTATTTGATATATATAATATATATATATATATATATATATATATATATATATATATATATATATATATATATATATATATAATATATATATCTATAATATATAACTGTATATATATATATATATATATATAAGACTTACCATCATTAATTAGAATTGCTTCCTTTATTCTTGAAAACTGTGCTAAAAATAATTTTGATAAAATGATAGGGAGACAATTTATTTAGATATAAATTGTATGATGTCTAAATGCAGATGATCAAACCTTGTACACAGGAAAGGGGCAATTCAGAATCAAAACAAGGAATTCACAACAAGCGTAATTGGCCATCTGATCTCGCGATGAAAGGAGATATTGATATGAAAGAGAGAGTGTAAATAAAACTAGCATTTAAAACATCCTATACAAAGTTAGAACCAATCAAGATATTCGAGTACGTGGAGCTTTCACAGAGTGTGTAACAGAATATGTAACCAGAGTAACCAGTAATCAGTATGTAACCAGTATGTAACCATATGTAACAAAATCATGAAGTCTATATCCGAAAAGGTTGTTATGGTTATGGGTGAAATAATAAAAAGAAAACAATGATAAGTAGTATTTAACATTTACAGAAAGAAAAAGAAAAAAAACAAGTATTGATTCTTTTAGCAAAATAACTCATTTGTAAAAAAGAAAGGAAAATTATTTTGTAAGAAATAAAAAAAAAAGAAAGTGAAATTTTTTTTGTAAGTAAGATTATTTAATAATTTAACTTTTAATTACCAATACTCTGGTTTAATATACTTTAATTTTATTATTTAAATTATATATATATATATATATCATTTGAATATTTCAGCTCTATTTATATTCTAATTATTTTTTAAATCATTTTTAATGTGAATTTAATACGCTTATAATATATTACAGATATTATAATTACTACTTATAATTGCAGATTACCCATTGTAATTTTTTAAATTATTATTTTATTTTATTGATTTATGATTAAAATGATTGGGCTTAATAATTTTATGAAAAATAACTTCAGGACGCCATGTTGTTTTTGTTAACTAGGAATGAATGAAGATAAAATGATTGGAATGTTTGTACCTCACCGGCGTTGTCCTATCCTAGAAGAGGAGATACTCTAGGTAGTTCTTACCTAGGATCTCGACAAGGGATCTAACCCTAGCCCTTCTTCTTGCTACTCTGTCACGGTAGTGGCAAAATATTCTAAGGAAATTTCTTTCTTGAAATTGTATATGTAAATTTAAATGGGTGTAATGAGTTTTATGAAAAAAACATGACAACCGCGAGACTTTTCTAGATTGCCAGATTTTTAAAGGCGAATTTTATTAAAGTTGATAATTAGTTAAATAATATTTTTGAAAAGGACTATATCGAAATCTAAAAATATTATAACTAAATGTGTAATTCAATTATTAGAATAATTTATGTTTGTAGAAAAACATTTTCTCAACTCGACATTAACAAATCAAAATGGTGATCGTGTATACTAGTTAAGCCTTTAAATTCAACGCTATAAGTACACACGTCAGTCTTTTCTTCAAAATTTTAATAACTTGGTTAAAAACAAAACGGTCATTCATCTAGTAATAAAAACTAAAGGTTCGCAACAAACAGAAGAGCTTCTAAAAATATATATATATATATATATATATATATATATATATATATATATATATATATAATAGATATATATTCAAATACATTCCCATGTACTTGTTTAATATACTCTTATATATAACTTTATCTATATATATATATATATATATATATATATATATATATAATATTTATATATATACATATATATATACATCTAAATATAAAAATATATATATATAATAAAAATAAAAAAAATAATATAAATATATATATATATATATATATATATATATATATATATATATATATATATATATGTATATATATATAGATATATATAACTTAGCATATATATATAGCTATGCTATATATGTATTAATATGTATGCATATATGAATTTTATATATAGCTAAATAATATATATATTATATATATCCATATATACATATATATATAATAATATATAAATAATAACTGCTATAATAACAATAATATATATATATAACTATAATAATATATATATATATATATATAATAACATATACAGCTCGATTTAACATTAAAAGATTTTCAAGGAATGGGATTAAATGGTGTAAGATGCATTTCTTCGTTCCGAAGATAATATATATATATATATATGTATATATATATATATATATGTATAATAATATAATATATATGTATATATATATATATAACTGCTCTTATTAATATATATATATGTATATATATAATATAATAATAATATGTATGGATGTTATTCTTGCATTTAGCACCAATGACACTGAGCAATATGATAAGTGGCAACTAAGTGAAATATATGTTGCTAACTCTTCTCATAATAATAATAATAAATATAGAAAACGAGGAAAATATAAGATAACAATAATATAAATATGTAATAAGCATATAATATACTTTCAATATATATATATATATATATATGTATATATATATATAATATAATATAATAATAATATATCATAAATGTTTATATATAACATATACATATATATACTGCTCTTTCTCATATCTTAACCACGCCGCGCCATATATACCGCTAATAACCATAATATATATATATATATATTTATATATATATATATATATATATATATATATATATATCGCATCAAAGTACATAACCCTCTTAATGAAATTAAAAATAGTAAATTTTATTAATACTAATGTTATTAAATATCTTCGAACATTCACCAAACGATATTAACTTCATGAAACAAATTTCGAATGAGCTGATTTCATTTCATTTTGGAGGAACGGCAAACAACCTCAGCTCACCTAAGCAACGAATAAATTTAAATAATTATTTATTAATATAAACTATTTGCTTTTATACTTCATAACTTTAAATAAAAATTGATCTTAATTTACATGTTATTTGAAATATTTATATATTTATATATATATATATATATATATATATATATATATATATATATATATATATATATATATATATATATATATATATATATATATATATATATATATATATATATATATATATATGTGTGTGTGTGTGTGTGTGTGTGTGTGTGTGTGTGTGTGTGTTAGCGTGTGGGTGTGAAAACGGTCAATTATTATTGTTATATTGATATTATTATTATTATTATCATTATTATTATTATTATTATTATTATTATTATTATTCTTATTATTATTGATTATAATTATTTTTATTTTATTTAATCATTATTATTATTATTATTATTATTATTATTATTATTATTATTATTATTATTATTATTATTATTATTATTATTATTATTATTATTATTATTATTATTATTATTATTATTATTATTATTATTATTATTATTAATATTTTTATTATTATTATTATTATTATTATTATTATTATTATTATTATTATTATTATTATTATTATTATTATTATTATTATTATTATTATTATTATTATTGTATTATTATTATTAATATTATATATAATAAGCAATAAAGTAATAAATTTATATATATATATAATACCTAACGTAGCTTAAATAATCTTACTTACTTACTTACTTACTTACTTACTTACTTCCTTGCCCCTTGCCCCGCGCGCGCGCGCGCGCGCGCACTTGCCTTGCGCACTTGCTTGCTTACTTGCCTTACTTACTTACTTACTTGCTACTTGCCAATCCTAACTAACATTACTCAAATATTATAAATTATTAAACTATTTTTTCTTTGCAGTAAGTGTAAATTTTGTTTTCCCTTTCAATTAAAAATTTTTTCTTTTTACCACAAAGTGCAGAAGAAAGATCGTTTTGGATGTCTATATATATATATATATATATATGTAACATATATATATATATATATATATATATATATATATATATATATATATATATATATCTTTATATGTTATATATATATGTAATAATAATAATAATAATATATGTAATAACAATATATTGCTCTTAACCTTAATAACCCAACAATAACCCAATAGCATATCTTAATAAT
>JABUQX010015206.1:107500-110000 GCA_015478945.1 Trachelipus rathkii
TATTCCTTTCCTGTAGCTATTGTAGTTTTGGGATATGGATAAATTCCCAGAGTTGTATTTTTAAACCAAATATCACCATATATATATATATATATATATATATACTATATATGCTATACTCTTTCTCATATATATATATATATATATATATATATATATATATATATATATACCATAATATATATATATATATATATATATATATATAGGCCAGCACCTTGGATTATCCGTCATATGTATCTTAAAAACTATCTATTAATGCTACAGTAAAGCGGAATACATTGCTGGAATGTTGGTCCAAAAAAAGTGCAGCAAATGTAAAAAAAAAAATAAAAAATAAAAAAAAAAACAAAAAAATATATCTCAAAAAACTACAATAGCTACAGCGAAAAGAAATACATTTTGGAATCCTGGTAAAATTTCACATAGGAAAATGTAAAAAAATAAAAAATGTAAAAAAAATTTGTTAATAAGTATAGTAATATGATTAGAGAATTCCTATTTAGAGACCTTTTCTTGGTTTCTCAGTTGAAATAATTAGACTTTCTATTAAATTTTCTTTATATCGCTTTTAAGGGCTCGAGCCGACAGAGGAATTTTATAGGGGGATGTTTCCATACCACGTAGAGGGGTGGAGGAACTACGACAAACAAAATACCCAAAAGAGCGGGGGGTTCGGAGACCCTCCCCGAGAGAGAAATAATCCCTACCCGTAGTTCCCGGAAGACAGACCGACTCCTACCATCACGGGCTGGTATACCCTTGGGTGTTAACAGTAAAAAAAAAAAAAAAAAAAAGAAAAAATTTAATAATAGAAGAGATCTATTTATTTTTAGTTAACGAGAAACAATAAAATGATCAGTTTCCATTGTCCATCATGCCATCTTAAAACTATTAATGCTACAGTAAAACGGAACCCACATTGCTGGCGCATAAGATTCCAATGCTGGTCCTGGAAATGTAAAAAATATATATATATATATCTTAAAAACTACAATAGCCTACAGCGAAAAGAATACATTTTTGGAATCCTGTTAAAATTTCACATAGGAAAATGTAAAAAAAAAAGTATTTTTAATAATTATAGTAATATATGATTAGAGAGAACCTGTTGAAGACCTTTTATTGGTTGCTGCGTTAAGGAAACCAGCCAGACTTTCTATTGATTTTTGCTTTATTTTTTTTTTACTAAAGAGTACCCCAAGGTATACCGCACCGATGGCGGGAGTCGGGGTCTCTCGGCTTCCGGGGAACTACGGGGTCGGAATTCCCCCCTCCGGGAAGGGTCTCCGGAACCCCCTTTCTTTGGTATTAGATTAAAATGCGCGGGGTTCCTCCGCCCCCTCCACAGGGTATGAGGCATCCCCTATGTTCCCCGTCGATGAAACCGAAGGGCCCCCTAGTGTGCCGTATAAAAGCAAAATTTAATAAAGTATTTATTTTATCGAGAAACCAATAAAGGTCTCTAAATAGGCCTTCTAATCATAATACTATAATTATTAACAATAATTTTTTATTATTATTTACATTTTCTTATGTGAAATTTTACCAGTCCAAAAATGTATTCCTATTCGCTGTAGCTATTGTAGTTGAGATTTTTTTTTCATTTCAGGACCAACATTGGACCCAGCATTCCACGCAATATGTTCGACTTTCTATAGCATTAACTGTTTTAGACCATGTTCAGATAATCAAATGCTGACCGGTCTCAAATGGGCCTTCTAAACATGTGCCACAGATATGAACTAAAATTTCGCATTTTGACAATATTAGTACCAGAACCAAAAATGATTCATTTCGCTGGCCAGCTATTGTGGGTTTAATTTGCATTTCTGCACTGGAAATTGGACCAGCATTTAACAATATTATTCCCGTTAACCAGCATTAATAATTTTAAGACGCACCTGTTTTGGCGTAATCGCTGCGCTGCTAGCCTTAGCAACGCTTAATATATATATATATATGCTATATATAACATATATAATAACTTAACAGCAACAACTATATACTTATATATGCTGCTATATAACATATATATATATATATATATATATATATATATATATATATATATATATATATATATAGGCTGATGATGCACAGTTAAAATATAAGGGTAATTAAACTAATTATGTTGCTAATGTGAGAAAGCATTACGCAACTATTGTATTAAACTATAAACTTTTAATTTACAAAAATGGTGTCAAAAAATTCTTTAAAGTTTTGGTAATTATGTTGCTAATATGAGAAAGCATTACGCAACTATTGTATTAAAACTATAAACTTTAATTTACAAAAATGGTATCAAAAAATTCTTTAAAGTTTTTTTTTAGAGCCCAAAAAGATTCAGTTATGGCGCCTATTTTAAAAGAAAAAGTAAGCAGAAGGATTCATTCAATGCACCACCAAAAATCAGGCATGCGCATGCGCCAAGGGTTGGCCACCCCTGTCTTAAAAAGTACTAAAGCTGCAATAAAAAGGAAGATGTTGTTGGAATCAG
>JABUQX010015207.1:0-51581 GCA_015478945.1 Trachelipus rathkii
TTAAAGTATATACCACTATATATATATATTTATATAATTATACTCCTATACGTCTTCCATGAATTACTATATGATCTAATTTGAGATTATCTCAAATGAATATGTAATTTCAAGTCATATTTGTATTATATACATACGTCAAATAAATAACTTTTATTATTAATTTTATGTTATTTGGAGTTTTTTCTTTCAAGCTCCATATATAATTATTATCACTTAATATAAATAACCATATATATATTTTTGAGTTTATTATTATTGCTTAATAAATATTAATTTTGTATATATTTATTATAACTAACTAAAAAATTTATTCCTATTTTTATGATTTTAATATAAAGTTTAAATAATTTTATATTTTTTAATATTTAAGTGAAAACTATTAATATTTTACATTTGGCGTATATAATCAGTTAAAATCAGTTAAATCAAACTTCCCTCTATCTCATCACACTACACTCATAATACTACTTTACCATTAGTAATACCTTATATAATCTATATTAGGATTATATATATATATTATGAGCTAATATATGATCTATTGTATTATCATAATTGATTCTTACTAGTCACATATACGTTATGTAATAGTATCTTATATTTGATATATAACATAATATATAAAACTTTTTATTTTATATTATATTATGTGTTTATTTGATTTTTATTATTAGAAGTTTATTTCCATTTTTTTTTTATATTACCAAAAATTTTATTTATTTTTTTTAATTTTTCACTTATTAAAAACATTTGTTTTAACTATAATAAAATTTTATTTACTTTATTTTATTATTTTAATGTATAATATACAACTTAATAAAATAATTTATAATGGATTATATTATTATACATATTACCTATTTAAAGCAGTATAATTTCACAGTAAATCAGTATATATTATTATGCAATATACTACAATCTGATAATAATACAAAGTATATACCTAACTATCCCTACCTCTTTCCATGATCTATGTGATCTATTGATCTAGTTGAAAAGTACAAGTCATGTCATTTTGAAATTTCATCGATATAATATTTGAAGGTAATATATATATTTTGTTTATAAAAAACTATTTTATTTTATTTTAGTTATTTTATATCATTTTTACTGCTTATAATAATTATTAATAAGTTATTATTACTAATGATAAATAATTTTTATTTTGTTTTTATTTATGAGAGCTTTTAAACATTTTGAGTTTTATTACGAAATGATAAAGATTTATTCTTTATTTATAATGTTTAATAATAACTTATAAATTTAATTTTACAATATATATATATGGCACAATACCCTAATTAATTATTCGCTAGATAAAACAATAAACGAGGTAAATTTACAATAAAACGTTTTTTTAGAGTAGCACTTACCTATCGAGAGATACAAATATCCTATAGGAAATCCGTTCTTCATTTAAAGTTCTGGAGAAATAAATTTTTTGTTGGTGTGAGCTATAAAAAGGCTTTCCCTTATTCCCATAGTACTCGTATCCACATTCCAAACTTTCTAGACCCTACAATGGATTATTATTAAATAAGAATATAATATAATAATATATTATATATATATATATATAATTTTACATTTGAAATATAATATATATATAAGTATATATATATATAACTTTATCTAAATATAATACATATATCGAAAATATATTATATAGTAAAAAATTATATCATCTCATAAAACTTTTCAAAGGTTCAAAAAACTTGTCAAACAAGTTAAATATATAATACACATACTATATATATTGTATATTTATATATATATAAATGATATACATTTTCATATATATATAATATATATATATATATACATATATATATATATATAATATAAGGTAATATTAATATCATATATATTATATATATATATATATTATAATAATATATATATATGATATATATAATATATATTTATACTAATTCTTATATGGATAGAATGATATATATATTAACTACTTCCATAACTTGTGGACAGGAATGTTTTCTGCTACCTTTTCTCTCTTCCTCTACTCAGATTCCATATACACCTAAGTAATTCAATGATTGATTATCTATTTAGATCTAATTATGATTACAAGATCATATTTATTGTATATTAAATATAACATAATATACATATAATAAAACTTTTATATTTATTTTTTATTATTGTTTTTGTTAAATAAGTAATTGAATTTATTTTTTAAAAATAATAATTTAATTTTTCAGATGGCTTAAATTATATATTCTTGTAATAAATAAATTATAATACATTATTATTTACATATTCGAGGTTCTATCTAGCTTAACTACAATTCACTTGTTTACATAAAGCTGTAATGAAACAAAAAAAAGTGACATAATACTAAATAAACTTTTCAGGTAATAAAATTTCCTGTACCTATATTATAATAATTCTATATAAGGATCTCATTAGTTACCATTATGACAAACAATCAAAAATGCAAATAGCACTTGCATTGATCACTTGTATTAAGTCATTTATATCTGCAATGTACTTCTTGAGTTGTATAGTCGCTTATTTAGTATTATACTTTATGTATGGATGTTTTAATTGCGAAGTTTGACATCTTATAATTTTATACTGTGAGAAATCTATACTTGTATTTTGGAGGATTACTCGTATAGTCAATTGTGTTATATTAAAAACACAAACTACTATCACAAAAAGATCACTTTTATGTATTACTATTGTATGTCCTTGATAAGACTTATTTAAGATATTGTGTCTTACTTAACTAATCAATTTGTAGGTTTATTTTTATTATTACTTGGAGTACTTAAATTTGAAATATAACATTAATATTTTATATGTTGTTTATTGTGCTTGAGTTATCTGAGTGGCTTTAAGTTCCAACTTAACTATGGCAATTATGAGTGATGTCACTATAATTTGGATTGTGATATACCAATACTTATTGAATAATGTTAGCAAATTTATCAAAGTTTTTACATTGCTAGCTACTATACATTACCTTAATATTTGTAACATTTTTGGAGAGTAGACTGAGATACTGCATTGCAACAACAGCTCTGAGTTTACTCGAGTCTAGGGCGCACCTCATTTGTGTCCCGGAAATAATCTCTATAAAATTGTGAAAGTTACTTTGGTATCTATTCGAGTATATTGATTTTGACATCAGCTACTTTGTTGCTCATTTTCAAACTAGTAATTATTGATTATTAATCATGTAAGTTGACGACAAGTTCATTTCTTATTTTATCAAATCTTAATATTTTTAAGTAAATTATAGGTAATATTTGGATTTTATGTAAAACTTTTATATTTTGGTAAAAACAAAATGTTTACCGCTACTTGGTATTATATATATAAAGTTTTAACATCTCTGTTTTGTTATGACATCTGAGACATTGATGCGAAACGTAGTATTACATTTAGAGAAAATTTTGCATTTATCTTAATATTTTAATAATCTACGAGTAACAAGATGTCATGTATAAATTTGTACAGAATCAAATCTAGTGGTTAAGAAGATTAAACATATCTAATGAACCTGAGTACATTGAGTAAGTGGTAACTAATAATCATGTCCTTTTGTCTTGCAGTATTTATCAAGTCAGCTATTATTTTCTGCCAATGGTTTTTGCGTATGTTATTGATCACAAGATTTGATCTATTGATATCCTTGTGTTTTAAAGAGTTTTCTTCGAATATATGCAGCTATTAGGTGTTAACTTGTCGTTATTTAAAGTTCAAGTCACATTGTGTTTGAGTATGTATTGGTGAGAACTTGTATTCCATGTCATATGGCCGTTGGTATTTGGATAAGTTTGTTTGTAAGTATTTGCTGCGATGATCGGAACTCATAATTTTTGGCAATAACCTCTAAGTACTAATATCGTTGTTTGAGTATTTTATTTATTTATTTGGTGTGATGTAGTGCTTACAGTATACTATTGTGGTTTTGATGTTATTTATTGAGATTGCATCTTGGTAATAAATAAATACATTTATTGTGTTGTTCTCGTAATCGTATAATGTTTTATATTAGTAGCACAAGCTATGATAATAATTATTAGAGTAATTTAACTAAGAGCTATTTACTCTATGAGCATCGGAAAACCACTTGTTTATAGAAGTGTTAAATATTCATGGTAAAAAATATGTGTGCTTGATTTTTAAGATTATCATATTATGAGTAAATATCTTTGTACATTAAAGACCACTTGTATTGAAGTAACTTTTAACTGAGGATTGTTATATGGAGGTACTTTGTATTCTAATTAATTTGTGATGAACTAGCTTATAATTGAGCCCTTTCGTATTGAATACATTTTGACGTTTAGAGTCACATGTTCAGAACGAAACTTTTTGTGAAAATATTTAATAATCATATGTACTTAATTAGTGCTGATGTTGAACTTCAATTCTGACAGAGTAATTTGAGATTCTTTCACGTTTTAACACAAACATTTTCCTTTACGTGCAAAATGTACATTTATTGCTTAATATCATGAGTTTATCTTATTTACGCTACAATACGCCAATTATTAAATTCTTACATAAATTTATTCATACCAAAGTTAATGGAAAACAAAATTGCTTCTTTTTTTAAAATTTTCTAGTATTATTAAATATTATAACAATAAAATAAAGTATATGCAAATAATTATAATATTAACACATATACATATATAATAATAAAAATAAAAGATCAAAATATATAAAAATTCAATAGAAACTTAAAAATATAATCAAGATAATATATAAATATAATCAAATATAAAAGCAGAAAATTCAAAAAATAATCAAGTAAAAATATATAAAAAATCAATATACTATATAAATAACTAATAAACAATACAGCTAATTAAGTACCAATATCGTTACTTACTAGAGACATTTCTTAATTTGAGTCTTATTCATTTTTGTAGGACTTTTTCTATATTTTTTGTAAATACTAAAAAAAAGTATAAATTAAATACTTTTGTATATTTATGATTATTAATTTCTAATAATCTTTAAATATAAGTTTCACATATTTTGGGAGTCCTTAACTTGCGATTTTTTAGATATATATTCATTGTTTTTACTTATATAAATTATATTAATTTATCTTTTTTTTTTATTGTTTATAAATAAAATTGACTAAAAAAATTTTGAGTATTTTTTTGAATATCATGGAAAATATACATTATTAAGCATGTCAACAACACTCTCAGTAAATCAAACCAGAGGCCGCGTGCTCAGTTATCACTCGGATCGTGAACTGGGATGGGCGGGGATGTAATATTTAAAGTCCTCACCGAAATTATTATTTTAAATAATCTTTAACTTGATTATGAGCACGCATCATTATTTAAACATTGACACATTATTACATCCATTAAACTGTAATAATATAGCAGGACTAAGCAATGATTTACATTATAAATTTAGTTAGTAAAATTAAATTAATTTAGTTGTCTTTATGCTAGTAGCTATGTGTTGTTGAAGAGTGGGTCGCGTTTGGGGTGTGCGATTGTGTGTGCAAAGGTTGTTGGAGAGTGTGTGGTGTGGTATATAGAATAGATAGATGAATGTTAACGAGTTATTATTGTATGATGCATATATGTTATATGCGATTATGAGATGAGATTTATGGAGTTGTTAGTATTGAGTATAGATTGATTGAGAATAATGTTTAATAGATATGATATGTGATTGAGTATGCTAGTTTGTATATGGATTATGGTATGGTATGTATGAGTAGATTATGTTGTGATTAGAGTATAAGAATATTAGATAGTAGATTGATAATGGCATGTCAGTGGAGTGTGATGATGATGTAGGGGGATTGTTGGTGTAGGTTAGTGATTGTAGGTGATTCGTAGTTGAGATGTATGATGTATGTGTGTGCGTGCAAGAGAATACTAAACTGAGAGGAGCACGTGACGTATATAAGAGAAGAGTAAATGAAAGAGACTGGAAGTAGGATCGTATTAGAAGATGAGGAATGCGAGAGAGAGCGGACGAATGCGAGAGGTAGAGAAGACGTCTGCAGATGATGATGAGATAGAGAATAAAGAGTAACAGAGTAGAAGGATATGAGAGCCAGGAGAGAGAGGAGAAGGAGAAGCAAAGTCCTCAATAAAACAAATTGAGGTGTGTTCGAAGAATACACTAACTGAGTATATAGAATCAGGTCTAGATCGTCGTTGCCTCTAAACCACTACCAGTTGTTTTAAATAAACATACTCACATATACCACATCTATATTACATTAAGAACTCTATATGCAAGGTGGCTATAAAAAGCATATGTAAATGTCGAGAATAACATGGAAATTGTATTTTCTTCTAGGAAAAATCAAACTCACTACATTTAGTTTCTTTTTTGTGACAATAGGACTAGATTAGTTATTTGAATTAGAAGGAGAGGGTACGTACAAAGGTAGACAAAAAATAATAATAATAGATAAATTACAATCCATAAATATGATTACTGATTGCAATAATATAAATCAATGGAAGAATAAATAATAAATAATAATAATAATGAATATAATAATAATATATTAATCGAAATAATAATAAAATAAATGATATAATAAAATTGATAAATAAATTAATAAATTTATAATCTATATCCACACATTAAATTTGGAATTTTTATGCAATGAATATTATAGTTATATAATATTATATACGAATATATATATAATATATTAAATATAATAAATTAAATAAATTAATAATAATAAAATACATTCGAACAATGAATGAATAATAGATAAAAAATTGCATTATATAATTGAAAAGATATAATAATATAAGAGTTAAAGATATGAAAATCTAAAATCTAAAATAAATCTATTTATAAACATATTAATACTCAATAAATAAATGTAGATAAAAAATAGTATTATTAGATGAGTAAACTTAATAAAAAGTAAAATTAATAATTAATATAATAATTCAGTAATATTATATATAACACTTCCACCTACATGATGTAGTACATAAAGATATTAAAGATTAATAATGAAGAATAATGTTCCTTTCATTACTTAGGAAACAACATTTTTCATAACGTGCTGTACCAGATGATAGCACATAACTACGCAACTATACAAACTTTACTTCTTTTAGTTGGTTACTTCTCTTTGAGCGATACTATATAATAGTTGCGTTAATTGGTTTTTAGGTTTGTATGCTGGTAAAGATGATGCACATAAACTCTATCACTACTACTAATAATAAATAATATATATAACCAATGCATATTAGTTAGATTGAGAATACACTAACAATGCAGGAATAAAATGTTGAATATCGCACGCGGTATAATTAATGTAGATACAATGCCTGAAGACAATAACTCTATCTGTAGAACAATAATAATAGAACTTAATAATATATAATAATAATAATAATAATTAATAACTTAATAACATAAATCAATGATAACATAATACTACTAATAATAATATAACAATACTAACTTACATAACTTAATAATATAAAAACATATAATAATAATAAATACTATTACTAAATAATATAATAAATTAAATTCAATTAACTAAAAAATGGTATGATATTGCAGAGGCAAAAAAGCTATCTCTAACCTAAAATAATGATATTACAGTAATAGTATAATATGTTGCATAATAAGAGTATTGATTAGTTAGAATTATAATGTATTATAGAGAGTTAGATTGATTAATAGATTTGTATTTGAATTAGAGAAATAAATAAGTCGAGTCGTTTGTATGATTTGTTAAAGAGATTTATATGATATTAGATTTGTTAAGTATATGTATATGTTGATTAATGAGTTAGATTATGATTATATAAGAGCTATTGTATTAAATAATTATAATTATACTAATACAATAATAAATAATATTAATAGAAATAGAAATGAATATAGAAATAATTCCTACATCAAATTTATACAAATAAACATTAAAAAATATCTCGTAATAAAAATAAATAATAATAATTAAATAGATTATATTAATATGTTTTTTTGACCATTTATTCTATTATCCTTAGAAATAATAGTTTGGAATTTATTATATAACAAGATATCGATTTTGTTTTAAAATATAAATTAGAATAGTGTATTTTACAAATAGAATATTTTATTAACTGTTAATAAACTATGATATTTTTACAATGTAATCAAACATATATATAAAGATAATAATAATTCGATGTTTAAAAATACGTTCTATAATATATAATCAACTTACGTATGCTCATAGGTATATTGACTAGAAAATATATACGAAAAAGAAATAATATTATAAAATATGAAATCATAAATTATACGTATCGATATATATAAATAATTCAACTGAATAGTTGACATTTAAGTATGTCTAGTTAACTACACTGAACGGAAACACTTATGGATAACAGACTTATCAGTGAGAGTAGAAGCTTGTATGTGAATAGTACTATAAAGATTATAATAAATAATATAATATATATATTAAATATATATAATATAAAATTATAATATATATAATTAATATATATATATAATAAATAATAATAATAATAATAAAATAATTTATAAATTAAATAATATAATTAAAATTCACTAATTATAAAATAAAAATATTAAATAGTAAATTAATTACATTAATTACTTATAATTACATTCTAATAATATTTATATAATAATTAATAATAAATAATTAAATAATTAAATAATATAATTAATAATATAATAAATTAATATAAATAAAATAATAATATAATAATAATATATTAAATTTAAAAATAAATAAATAAAATAATAATGTAGTATACAATTTGAATATACAATGAATAATAAATAATGAATATAAAATAATAAAATAAATAATAAATAATATAATTAATAATATAAAATGAATATAAATAAATTAAATAAATAATAAAATATAATATATATATAAATATTAATATTAATTATTTAATTATATAATTATTAATTATTATTTAAATCTATATTAATTATGCATCCGTAATAGAATTTATGAAACGATAATTATTAACTATTTAATTTAATATTAGTTATTCTAATAATATTACTATATATTATAGGTATATTATTGAGCATTATAATAAATAAAACATATGATTATTTGATTAATAATAAATAAATAATTAAATTTATATAATAATTGCTTATATTTTTTATTTTATTATTTTTTTTTAATATATTTTATAAAATTTATAATTTAATTTTTTATATTATTATTTAATTAATTTTTTTATTTTATTTATTAATAATTTTATATAAAATTAAATTAACATATAATAAATTTTACGAATTAATTACATTACATTACATTATTATAGACTTAATATTCTGGGGGGGGTTCCAGTCTACTTAGATTGTTCAATCAACTAACAGTGATGACTTGAGAAAATCTTACTTAATTCTTCTAATCTTATTTTTAATCAATGATATAATTTCCATAGGCATCAAAAGACTAGTTGTCTACTGTGTCTTTCTCAGACATTTGGTTCTCTGCAATTCTCAACTAATAAGCAAATTGATCCGGTGCATCAGGATTAGCGAATAGAATAATAATTAATGAAATTATATCTGATAATAAAATCACATGATAATAATATATCTGAAATAGAATATTTCTAATTAATAACTAGTAATAATAATAATAATACATTAAAATCTAATATAGTTAAATACATTGCTCTAATATTACATGATAATATATCAAAATAATAATAAGTTTAGACAATGTTAGAATAATAATAAAAATGATATACTATAATAAATAATTTAAAATCTAAATGATAATAAGTAAAAATTAATAATATTATAAACTTTTGAGATATTCAGATATTGTATTAATTCTTATCAATAGCATATCAACACACGTACACTAAGATCTATATCGAGATAGAATAAAGACGTTATTAAAATAATCAATATTCAGAGATAATAAATAATAAATGAGAAATAAAAAATTAAGTTCAGAGAGAAAAAAAAATAATAGACATTTAAATATCAATTGAGCAGTAAATTAAATTGGAGACATGTAGCCTTGTTCTTATCTGATTTTTTATACTCATAAATAAAAATAAATAACACCAAAATAGCACCATAACTAAAAACTAGATTAACTAAATAATAATAATTAAATAACAAATTAATAATATATTATTATTAATAAGAGAGATAGAGAATATAATAATTGATATTTTAGATAACAATAGGTGTGTAAATTAATTTATAAATCAGATAATAATATATATACATTAGTAACGTGTGATTTAACATTTGATTAACCATAACAACTAAACACTTAATTTATATTTAAATATTACTTTTCACACTATAAATAATAATAATAATTACCCTTCAATTTTAAATACATAATAACAACAAAATATAACAAAACTAAAGCAACATCATAACCTACTTGAAAAATAGAAAACAATACAATAACATAATAATAATCAAATCAAAAGAATCAATAATAATAATAATATGAACACAACTAAAAAAACAAAACAAAACTGCGAAAGAAACTCCCATATCAGAACACCCACCAGGAAATTAAAAGCTGAAAACAATAATAAATATATATAAATAAAATATTTAAATAATTACATAAATAATAATAATCAATAATAATAAAAAATAATATATAAATTTATATAATATATAATAATTTAATATATAATATTAGATTTAATTTATATTAAAAATTATATATAATAGTAAGAACAATCATTATTTATATAAATAATATAAAATTTAAATTTTTAAGATTTATTAATGAATAAGAAAAATAGTGTTTTAATGTTTAACTCTAGTTTGTGTGTAATAAAATAATAGATTAATTAATAATAATTATATAATTAATTATATAATAAAAATAATAAATTAATATAAATAATAATAATATTTAATAATAATAATTTAATAATAATAATTAAACATATCAATAAATGAATAACCATATACTAAGTTGTTAATAATAATTCAAAATAATTTTAATTAATTAATAATTAGCAATATACATTAAATTTAAAACAATAAATAAATTATATTAATTAAATATATAATTTTTAGTATTTATAATATTATTCTTTTATTAACAATCAAGTTAATAAATTTATATATTAAATTATATTTTTCTATAACACCAATTTATAATTAATTAATAATTAAAATGTTAATATATTCATATAAAAATTCATTTTAGATATATATTATGAATAATAATAATAATATTAATAATATATATTATATATGATTCATAATCACATAAGAAATTCAAATTAATCAATACATATATATGCAACTAATAATAATCCAATAATAATAAAATAAAAAATCAATAATAATAGCGATTATAATAAATAGACACATAGTGAATATCATGAATAAACTTTAAATTAATAATATTAAATCCTAAAATATCCTAAAATTTTCATAAGTTAACCAAAAACCTAAGAGAGCCAATATATCATATCTTCGAAATAAATGATAAAAATTAATAAATAATAATAATATTATTAGAGTAATTAAAATAATTACACCTATCTCCCATATAAATACACATACATATAAATAATCATAATAATCAATATATAATAAAATAACTAATATAATTAATAAAGTCGAATAATAATAATCAATAAATTAATATATTAATTAAGATATAAGTCAAAGTAAAATGAATAGAGGTATAATAATAATAGCGGACATAAAATCACATAATAGATAAGATAGAGCCTAATTTATAGATAGAGTTCTAACTCTAAAAATAAACCCATGTCAAAATGGAGTTTCTGGTCTACAAAGTTGTGTTAAATTTTGTTCCCAGTTAGTACACTCAACAGGGGTAGAATAAGGATCTGACCCGAGAACACTGAGGTGGCACTTTTATGGACATTTTTGTAACGGGGCCATCGGGTGCCTTGGGCCTGGGGTCGTGACTCTAAATTCTAAGCCGTGGGACCGGGAGAGGGGCCGGAGGGGCAACGGTATAGAGCTAAAATTTAGTATAATGTTAAATTGTTCAAGAAATACTCACTTGGGAATGAAGTTATGATGAGGTAGAGAATGAAAATAAATATAATACCATTTTTATTTTCAATTAATTATATAGATTTAACTTAATAAACAAACCCCGTGCAACTTTATTACCATTCAAGCATACGAAAAAAAAAGAAAAGGAATAAGAATTAATTATCTTTAATGAGAAAATATTTGATTGAGAATATGTATTTATAACAAATTTATTTTAAAATATATATAGTGCATGAGGACATATTACTTTGGTCACGAGACGATTCTTAACATATGTTATTTTAATTATTTATGAAAAATATATATTATTAGTTAGTATATTTAATTATTTAATTTAGAATTATATATTATATTATACTATTATTTAAAGATAATTAATTACTATTTATACTATTATAATAATTATAGATTTAAAATGGAATTTAAATGGTATTTATAATAATTTTAATATTAAAATAATTATTTACATTATTATTTAAAATTATAATTTATATATTAGTAATTAGTTGATTTAATTATTTCCTATTAAGACTATTCATAATATATAATTAATATTAATTATATTATCATATTATTCAACAAATTTATTATGAACTACTTAACATGTGAGTCGATTATGTATGATAGATTACATTATTACTTAGAGATGTAAGACTCTCACTTTGGATATTTCTTTTTTTGTTATTATTTACTTTTATCTTTTGATTATTCTTTTTTTTACCTATAATAGTTACACAAATTAATAGTTTAAGTATATAATTTTTCCTCCTTTATTTTTTTTAAATTGAGACAGAAATTTCAGAAACAGAAACTAATTTTCGTGTATCAGAAAATTTGACTT
This sequence comes from Trachelipus rathkii, assembly GCA_015478945.1. Classification (NCBI taxonomy): domain Eukaryota; kingdom Metazoa; phylum Arthropoda; class Malacostraca; order Isopoda; family Trachelipodidae; genus Trachelipus; species Trachelipus rathkii. The sequence goes on from JABUQX010015207.1 coordinate 12,866, forward strand.
GAATCCTCCCTAACACGGTCATTGTAGTATCTTGAGTCTTTACATTCAGTATCACTGTGTGTTTCCAGTTGGAGGTTCCTGTTCATATTATGTGCTTCATGTTGTATGCATAATGAGATAAATCTCTTGAATGTTTTTCAGATATTCAAATTGTATATTAATTTATGGCTTAACTTGAAAAGAATGCTTAATGCATTTTCAACAAAGGTTCAGAATTAAAAAGGGTATCTGAAATAGAAATCTTATGGGAGATCATACTTCTGATCAGTTAAATATTGTGAAATTGATAGAGTGGCCTGTGTACGGCCTATGACTTGTTAAAGCTTGAATTTATGCTGTCCTTCTGCAAGGTCATCTGCACCTGCTTTTTCTAAAAGATAATTCTAATTCTTTGCCTATATATGCAATTCTATGGTTTTTGCTAACAATACGTGAATTGTTAGTAATACAGAGTCTTGCCATTGTTAGTGTGGAATACGCTTACATACAGCTTTCAGGCTGGGAGATTTTTTCTTTCGATTTTAGGAGAGGTTTGGTAGAAGAAGTGTTTATTTTAAGGTGTTTATTGATTTTTAATGAGGGTAATATATCTTTTTTATCATCCTAATATTGTTTTAACGAATATAATTGTAAATAAGGATGCTTTCCAATTATAACTCAATGGTCGTGCCTATTTCGTGTTCGGCGATGAAAAGGTGGGAGAGAGAGACCGTCTATTTTTGAGATTGTTAAGAACTATGCAGTTTTATGGTGATGAAAATGAACTTCAAGGATGAGAAAGTAGACATATCTGGAAGAAGTGAGAGAGTTTAGTTACTATGTGATGTTGTGAGAGAGGAGGAGGTGAAGAGAGTAAATAAATTTGGATAATGTATAAAAGAGATTGAACAAGATGACCAGGAGATATTCGTGATATTGAAGATGGGAGCATTTTACAAAATAAAGTCCCAACATATGATGCCTATCGCTCATCGAGGCTATCAAGCAGGCGTTAAATGAGACGAGAGGGGGCGGTGCACGCTTCCCTCCTATAAGATCTCGGACGAACATGGCACTAAAAACTACAACTAAACCTTATAATGTTGCCAAGAATAACGACGTTTTTAAGGTGTTTAGTAGTAGAAAAAACTTGAAAATATACATAAGTCGATAGATCATGAAGTGGTAAATTACTAATTACTCAACGCCATTATATTATTCACACACTACATTATAAACGTTATCACAAATGTGTTTCCGTTTCATATGGCTTATCAAAGCGTCAAACAACTAGCTACTGATCGCTTTATACTACAGCTAGATTCTTCTGACATATTTCTCCGCTAGAATTTTCAGTATGTCGATAGCATTTTGACGGCTGCCAAGCTGTTTAAATCATCTCGGAAGGTTACGGCTATCGTTTTATATTCGATGGAGAGCTATAGACATATTCAGTTCGGGACACTGCTGGAGGATCCAAGTAAGACCTTGCGAGTTGATTCATTTTGAGATATATTTAGAGATTTATCTTCTATTAGAGAGGATTTACGTCACTCTGTGTTACCGACTACCCTCACTTTGTAGCCGGTATATATATATATGTATATATGTATATATAATTAACTATATATATATTATATATATATATATATATATTATATATATATTATATATAATCACTCAATCTTTGCCCCCCCTAATTGAAATCCTGCCTATACGCCATGGGGCAATGGTATATAGTTTGGGTGCGAATGTGGTTTCTAATCATATAGCGGTAAAGTTGCAAGTAATGTAATTCAGTGTGATTAAGGTACTCGACGAAAGAGATACTGAAGTTGTTTGATAGGCATTTTCTATCGTTATCTGAACTTGAAGTCGATGAATAGAAGTTTAATATAGTTTAAGGACATCATTAGGGGTTTGGTGTTGGTGAGGGAGGGAGACAAAAATTGTCATCTACATATCTAATTCCTAAACTATTGTTTAATAAGAGGGTGGGGATACATATGATAAAATTCTGTAGTTCCATATATATGTAACTGGAGTATGGAGACAGTGGGGATCATATCTCCATTAATGACATCGTTCGCGCGAGCAGTAGACGAGCGAGAAAGTTGTTTGTAATTTTGCTAATTAAAATGAAAGAAGGTTAATGTTTGTATGAGAGATTTGGGCTTCCCGTTTCATTATAATTAAAATCAGCTCATTAATGCTCTCTCATTAAAAACATAACTTGCTTTCATTTTAATGGCAAATATTACAACAAACTTTCGGCCTGAGTATGGGGATCCCCACTGTCTCCAATACTCAGTAACATATATATGGGACTAACAGAATTTTATCATATTTTACCCCACACTTTATTAAACAATTGTTATGGATTAGATATGGTAAGATGGACATTTTTCTCCCCCTTACAACACAAACCTAAATGATTCCTAAACTATATTAACTCTATTCATCCTTCAGTTCAGAATAAGATAGAAAATGCCTTCCAACACTCTATCCCCTTCCTCTCGAATACCTTAATCACATGGAATAACAAACCACTTGCAATTTACTGTATATTGAAAACCAACATTCGCACCAAACATATACATTGGCTATCTAATCATTCCCTCGAAAAAGGCCAAAATTAGCTGTTCTGTCATCTCGTATTTCTCCGTGCCTTTCGTATAATGCTCTCCTCTCTCTACTGTAGTGTAACAGATAATCATTCCACAATACTTCAGAATCACTTTACTATCCTCAGTTTTTCATCACAAAAGCAGCATTTAACAAAGCAAAAAAGAGTACTATAGCACCTTTTCCCCCAATAGCAACACCTCCTTTTTACAATTCCTCAATTACCATTTATATTCCGTTAAAAAGACAGTATTACCCAAAAAAATATTACCTCTCATTAATCAAATAACATCACCGTTAAAAAACATTTCTCAAACCCCCAAACGAAAAGAAAATCTCCCCCAAAGCTGTAATATTATCTCATCCCCCTGCATAATACTTTGCATAAAGACAGTATATATGGTGAGAAACCATAGATTTGCAAAGAAGAAAAAACAACATACAGATGACCTGCACAAGGACAGCAATATAATTCAGTCTTTAACAAGTCATAGCCGTAACACAGGCCACTCCTATCCATATCAACAATATAAAGATGATCAGAAAATCAACCACACGAACCATCGCAAAATCATGGATCCTTTTGCATTTATAATAGTAACACCTACAATAAGAATTCAGGTGAAGTTACGATAGTTAAATATCAAAATGAATTATCTGAACATAAAAATGTTTGTTCAACACGCATGAAGAAAATAGGTCAGGACCAACTGAACACACTTGATACTGATGAAGACCAAGTAAAAGAAATCAAGTCTTATGCCCTGAAGAGGTCTCGCGTGTCGGGACGAAATTAGCTTTCCTTTTTAAAATTAGTTTCATTTAAAAAAAAGTGTCTTTAACAATGTTTTTATTTGTGTACATTTAGTAATAAAATGAAGGTGACAGTAAACCCATGACACACTAAAAAGAATGCCAATGGGCTCCTCTCTAAAAGTTATATATATATTGTAATGTATATTATATTATATATATTATATATATATATATAATATATTTATATATATACTATATATTATATAATATATATTATACTATTATATATATATATTATAACTATAATTATTATATATCACACTCTATAACCAGAACTTGAAAACTTCAATTTAGTTATATATTTTTTGAAAAGGATTTCGGAAAATACATTAATATTTTTATACAATTGATCATTGATTCCTTTTCCGAATTCGTTTGAATATCAAATTTCGAATATTTTTTATGTTAATTCACCGAAAAATTTAATAAGTTTTGGCCTCAATTTTAATTTGATAATCAATGTAAATACCAAAACAAAACTTTTGAATATTGGCAATATCCAACAGCAAACGGAATTAATTAGTAATGGAATAAAAGTATAGTTTTTTATTATTGTTTGATTTAACCTCTATTATTTTTATTTACAGTTAACCCCGGTAGGAAACCCCGGTTTTCCTGATTTTTGCAAGCGGGCCCGGGCCGGGGCGGGGTCGCTAAAAATGGCCGGGTGCCGGGGCCGGCCGGGGCGGGCCCGGTCGTCTACCGTAAACATGTTAATTCAAATAACAACACCACCAATTAAGACTTTATTTTTCTACTTTAATGTGAACAACATATGCACAACCACCCCATTGTTTTTTATTTTAATCTTTTGTAATCGTGGTATCGTGTGAGTGTATGATTTAAAAGGGAAATAAAAATCTACTATGCACAAATGTTTCAAACGAAAGTTACAAATGGTGATATATACGTTTTAAATCGAAATAACCACTAAACGTTTGCGTTCTTAAAAAACGGAGATAAAACGCCTGAAGTGGTTAATGCGTTTAAACAGAAATAACCTTAAATGGCATGCGTTTAAGACGGAAACAACACTAAATAGTATGCGTTTAAAACGAAAATAGCACCCAATGCTATGCGTTTTAAAACCGAAATAACACTAAAGGTATGTGTTTTAAACGGAAAAACACTACATGCTGTTCGTTTAAGGGAGAACTTCATCACTAGAAGATCCCCTCTCTTGTAGAAATGCTCAATTTTCCCCATTTTTTTTTTATTACTAAAATAGTAGAAAAAATTCCTTTCATTGGCATCAATTTGTGTTCATTCTCTTTCTTCAGCAAATTTCTCTAAATGGTTTTTTAAATACAGAAATTAATTTAAGAGGTGTCGAACTAAAAAATTCCAGATTCCAGTCAAGATTGCAATTCAGGTTCAGGATCAAAAATGTTTTTATTTTAATAAAAGAAAATTTTTGTTTTTTTTTTTGTGTTTGGCAATTTTCCCAACCCACTCCAGTCTTTACTCGGTAAAAATAGTGTGATAGGGTCGAGTCGACCGAGCTTGAGCGGAGCCGCGAATCGGAGCCGGAGGTGGATCCTGGGTCTAATTTTTTATCAAAGAATTTTTTTTATTTAGGTAAACAAATTTATTACAAAGATAAGTTTGGATAATTTTCAAATGGTGGAGGAACCTGAACCGGCAACCGGATCCGATTATTTTAAAGTCGCGTGGAGTCGGAGTCGTAGCCGGCAAAGAGCGGCTCTGGTATAATTTTTTTTCAATAAATATTCTCTCTCTACGCAGAGTAAAAAAAATGTTAGCCCTACTACTCTGGACAATTTTCAAAATAGTGGAGAAACCTTTCGGACCCGTAGCCGGAGCCGGAGCCAGAGCGGGGCGGAGCCGGGGCCGGAGCCGGAGGCCGGACCGGGAGCCTGGGTGTAAGATTTTTCAAGAATATAATTTTTTAGGGAAAAAATATATATGAACATAATCGGACAATTTTCAAATAGTACGCAAAAAACCTAGGCAGAAGAGCTTGGAGCGGAGCCGTAGCCGATGCAAGCCAAGTCGCCCGGAGCCTGGATAAATTTTGTTCAAGAAATATTGTTTTAGGTAAAAAATATATTAACCAAAAGAAGTGCTGGGCAATTTCAAATAGTGCAGAAACCTGAGTCGGAGCCGAGCCGGAGCCGAGCCGGAGATGGATCCTGGGTATATTTTTATCAAGAGAATTTTTCTATCTCATCAGAATGTTCATAAAAGAAAGTGCTGAGTCAATTTTCCATGATGCGGTGCGAACCTTAGTCGAGCCGGAAGCCCGGAAGCCGGAGCAGGAGCAGGAGCCCGGGTATGAATTTGATCTTGGGTATGAGAATTTTTTCAAAAAACATTTTTATTGGTGAAAAATATATATTAACCATAGAAGTGCTGGACAATTTCAAATAGTGCAGAACCTTAATCGGCTGGAAGCCGGAGCAGCGAGGCAGGAAGCAGGAGCCGAGCCGAGCCGGAGCCGGACTTTGGCCGAACCGGATGCTGATATATAAATTTTTTCCAAGGCAATAAATTTAAGTGAAAAATATTATTACCAAAAGAAGTGCACAATTTTAAGATAGTGCAGAAACCTTAGTCGGAAGCCGGAGCGGAAGCCGGAGCCGGAGCCGAGCCGGAGCCGGAGCCGGAGCCGATGCTGGAGCCAAAATATTCTTCGAAAAAATATTTTTTTAGGTTGAAAAAATATATTACGAAAGAAGTGCTGGACAATTACAATAGTGCAGAAATCTTAGTCGGAGCCGTAGCCGAGCCGGAGCCGGATGCTGGATATAAATTTTTTAAAAAAAATATTTTTTTTAAGGTAAAAAAATATATATTACCAAAGAAGTGCTGGACATTTTACAAATAGTGCAGAAACTTAACCAGGGCTGCGGGCGGAGCCGGAGCCGGAGCCCGATGCAGGAAGCCAAGAGTCGCCAGTCGGATTGCTGGCATAAATTTTTTAGGAATATTTTTTTAGCTGAAAGAATTTTTTTTGGCACAAAATGTGCTGAACAATTTTCAATAGTGCAAAAACCTTGGTCAGATCCATTTCCTGTTCTCTGATTGGTATAATTTTTTTCAAAGAAATATTTTTTAGTAAAAAATATATTACAAAAGAAGTGCAAGACATTTTCAAATAGTTGCATAAACCCAGAGCTGGAGACTGAGCCCGGAGCCGAAGCAAAAGTCTGTGTAAAAATAGTTATTTTTCCCCTTTTGTGTGTAATATATATTATTATAATATATATATATATATTATATATATATATATATATAAATATATAGTCGTATATAAGTATTATATATATATATATATATATATATATATATATATATATTATAATATTTTAATAGTATATATTATATATATATATATATATATATAATATATATATATATATATATTATATATATATATATATATATATATATAATATATAATTTATATATAATATCTATATATATAACATAATATAGTAATATGATATATATTATATATATATATTATAATATAATAATATATATAATAAAATATATTATACAAATATTATATATATATATAATATATATATATATATATAATATATATATTATTTATATATTATTATATTATATTAATATATAAGTTTTATATATAATATATATGATATATATATTCAAAATATTATATATATATTATAATATATTATATAATATATATATTAATAGTATTATGTATATAAATAATAATATAATATAATATATATTATATATATGAATATATATATAATATATGTATATTATATTATGCGAAATAAATGTTTTTAAACAGTCCTGAAAAGAAAAGATAAAAGGTTTCAAAAAAGTTTTTTCGAGTTTTCTTACATTTCAGTTTGTTGAAACATTTATGAACCAAAAAAAAGTAGTGAAGGAAAAATAGTTTTATGCCCATGAAATTTGGTAAAGAACCTTAAATGATGTAGCATATAAACAGGTTGATGTTTTCATTCATACTCAGTTGATGTAAGGTGGGGTCATCGAATACTTGACTGGTTAAATTCATCAATGGGATGTACATTTTCTTCCAAGTTTTTAGTTTTAGTCTATGAAATTTTTTTATTTAATAAAAATGAAATTTAGTATCAGTTGTTTAAACATATCTTCATTAGTACGCTAAATCGTGTGTTTTAGTGCTAAAGGCATTGAAATATCTTAAAAATTCTAGATTTAATTGACATTTTTTGTGTTAGAAGTCAAAAATCCAAAATTCTTACACCCACCCAGTAAGTTTTTTTTGTTTTGTATTTTTTTAATAAAAATAAAAGATGGCGAAAAAAGATATTCATCAAAGAACGTCTTCTTTCAATAATTTTATTTAAATCGATTTTTTGATTAAAGTGTCCATAAGTTGCACAAGAATGGGCTTCAAAACCCTATCGGGGCTCGGCATTCTACTGGGGTGCTCCTGGGGTTTACAGAGCATGACCGACCATAGTCCAAATACGCCGACAGCGCACGAACAATTGCTTGTAGCCACAAATGTTGCAATAATAAGACGAAAACGTTTCACTCACGCCAGGACTTCGAACCAACGACAACAGCGTCGCCGTTAGACATGTTACAGGAGGCTCTACCACTGAGTCCAATTCCGGCCTCTGCCCAAAAAAAAAGTCATCTTGGAAGTTTTCAAAATCTCCTGCTTTGATATCACCGCTTGCTTTGAAACCCTATTTAAATCCACCGAAGGGTGGTTGGAACCCCCTTCCTGGGGCTACACGGCATTTCAGGGGGTGCTCATTGGTTACAAGAGCAAGCAACCTACCAAGTCAAGGAACGCCGAGAGGCTCAGAAAATGTTTGTTGGCGCAAATTAGCAAATAATAAGACGAAAAAAAATTCACACTCGTTCTAGGGACTCGAACGCATCGACCAACAGCGTCGCCCGTTAACAATATGTTTTCAGGAGGCTCTACCACTGATCCGATCCGCCTCCTCCAAAAAAAGAAGGCATCTGGGAAGTTTTCAAATCTACTGATTCGAATCACTGCTTTGAAATCGCTACTATTTAAATCTACGGAAGGGTGGTTGGAACCCCTTTCTGGGGCTACACGGCATTCTTCAGGTGCTCATGGGTTACAGGAACAGACCAAAGTCAGGGAACGCCGACATGCGCACCACAAGGTACTTGTTCCGACAAATGTTCAATAAGAAGAAAAAATTTCGCTACCAGGATTCAAACCATCGACAACAAGCGTCGCCGTTAGACAATGTACAGTAGACTCTACCCACTAGTCTGATCCGCCTCCTCAAAAAAAAGAGAGGCATCTCGGAAGTTTTCAACCTCCGCTCGATATCCTGCTTTTGAAACTCTATACTTAATGTTAAACCACAGAAGGTGGTTTGGAACCCCCTCGGGGTAACACGGTCATCTTCAGGGGTGCTACATGGGCTAAAGGAGCAACCTACCAAAATTAATTAACGCCAAAGGCGCACAACATGCTTGTTACGACAAATTTAAATACTAAATAAACGAAAAAAATTTCTTTATTTGAATGACTCGAACATCGAAAACAGCGTCACCTTTAGACTATGTAACAGGATGGTTTCTACCAAGCTAGTCGATCCACCTCCAAAAAAGAAGGAAAATCTCGGAATTTTCCAAATCTCCTGCTTCGACATCAAAGCGATTTGAAACTGCGATACTTATTTTAATCCATACAAGGTTGTTTGGAACCCCTTCTGGGGGTACACGACATTCTTCAGGGGTGGCTCATGGGTTACTTAATAAATCGTTCAAATTCGGGAAGGAATGCATGGAATAGTGGATTTTTATTTGTTTCCCAAATTGGCAATAAAAAGAACGAAATAAATTTCACTCGCGCCCAGGCCTCTGAACCAATCGACAACAGCGCTTCGGCCGTCAGCAGATGTACAGTAGGCTCTGCCACTATTCCGATCCGCCTCCCCTAATAAGAAGGCATCTCGGAAAGTTTTCGAATCTCCTGCTTCGATATCACTGCTTTGAAAAACTCGATACTTATTAAATCCATAGAAGGGGGTGTTGTAACCCCTTCTGGGGCTACAATCGTGCATTCTCAGGCGGTGCTCATGGGTTACATGGTGGGGGCAGACTGCACGCAAAGCCAACGGATCGACGACAGCGCACAACATGCTGTTACGGACAAATTTGCAATAAATAAGACGAAAAAAAAAAAAATTTCACTCGCGCCAGGACTCGAACAATCGATAACAGCGTCGCCGTTAGAAAATGTACAGTAGGCTCTACCGCTAGTCCGATGCGCTCCCCAAAAAAGAAGGCATCACGAAACAGTTTTCAAGTCACCTGCCTCGACATCACTGCTTTGAAACTGCACTTATTTATTTAAAGCAATAGAAGGTTGCTTGGAACCTATAATGTATATATATATATATTATAAATATATATATATAATATAATATTATTCTCTATATTAAATCTCTATACCTGGCATACATAGCATTATATAGTATCTATAACATATTATATATATATATATATTATATAATATATATTATATATATAGTATATATATGAGAGTAAGTTTTTTTTTTGGCCGTCTAAAAAATGAAAAAATTTTTCCAAAATGTTTTATGTTGCGTTTTTCTAGCATTTTCGATTTTTTCCCTTAGCATGAATATAAAAAAATTCATTAAAAAAAAACGAACGATTTTTTCTTAATTTGGGTACAAAGCTCACATATAATGTGTAAACAAACTGACGTTTATATTACATGTTTTGGTAGAACGTAAGGGTTGTCCAACCAGGTTGAACACTATTCCCTCGTGTCAAAAAAATTTGAAAAGTACTGTTTCAGAGATTGTAAAAAATAAATTTTTTAAACAAACAAATTTTCAAATAAGGTGTCTAAATAAAATATATTACCACACTAAATTGGAAATATAAATAAAGAGTATCAAATATTCTTGAAAATTAAAAGATTTTTAGTGCCTGTTTGTGGAAATTCAAAAAAAAACTAAAAATCCTCGATAAAAAAACTGTTCAAATACGAACAGTTTTTTTTTTGTTTGTTTTTTTTTATTCAATAAAATTAAAGATATCATATAGTTGTTCATCAAAAAAACATTTACTTTTATCGGTTTGGAATAGTTGAGGTTTTGCTATGAAGTCTCCCCTTAAAACGGGAAAAATACTAAACTGTTTGCTATTGAAACGGATTTAACACTAAATGGTATGTGTTTAAAACGGAAATAACACCTAAGTAGTATTGCCGTTAAACAAAAAACGGGAAATGAAGCACTAGTGGTATTGCGTTTTAAACGGAAAAAAACACTAAATGGTATGCCTTTAAAACGGAAATAACACCAAACGGTTTGCTTTTAAAACGGGAATAACACTAAATGATATGTGTTTAAAACGGAAATAACACTAAGTGGTATGTGCTTAAAACGGGAAAAACGCAATTGTGGTATGCGTTTTAAACGAAAATAACAGTATACGGTACTGATTTAAAAAGGAAATAATATTAAGTGGTATGCGTTTAAAAATTGGAAATAATTACTAAAACGGTTATGAGTTTAAAACGGAAATAGAGGTTAAGGGAACCCACAACTGACAGCCAAAATGGTGGCGGGAAATTGCACACCTGCCAAAATTTGCAACAGTCCGCGCCGTTTCAATCTTGACGCTGACAAAGATGGGTTCTAAGACGGTGGAAACCGTTTAATGAGGGTTTGAAAGGCTTATGTTAGGATTTTTTTAAGACCTAAACTCCGAGATTAGCAGCGAACCCCTAAGGCTATATCGGCAATTGAGGTTGTTATTGTTATTTCTCCCACCCCCCCCCCCCCTCTTCGTTAGATTTTGAGGTTAGTTAAGGTTTCTAAGGTAGGTGAGACCGTTTTTGAGGTCTGGAAGACCGTTTTCAGTAGTTTTTAACATGAACTTATGGCATTTAACCACGAAGTGTGTGTGTGTGCGAGTGTGAGAGCGTTTAAAACTCGCAGAAACCATATCTGAATGATTCCATCGATTAATCTTGGTCTTTTTAACCCCAGAATCATAGTTAAACGTCTTCTATACTGCTCTGGAGAGCGTGAATACATTTAAAAAACTAATTTGATATAAAAATTAATAGTTTATTAGCATTCATGATATAAATCGGGTAGTGATAACACATCGCAAGGGGGTCTAGGAATAGTCTGTATAAGCTTACATTTATTCCCGTTCAATTTAGGGAGTTTTAAAACTAATTATCTAAACCCCCTCAAGCTTTCTACCCTTAATCAATGAATGGTCCACATTGTCGGAGCCGAAGTTTCATGCCCCTGCGCCCCACCGGAGGGGGCAGGATTCACTAAAATTTGGTTATGACATAGCTAGGAGAAAAGAAAAACAGTCGACAGAGTCGCGAAAAGAATTCAGAGTTGAGTAGAGTCAACGTGGGGTAGCTCATGATGCGGAAAACTGAGCCGGACCGGAGCTGGAGCGAGCCGGAGCCGGAGCCCAGAGCCGAGTATAAAGACGATTTAAATACGATTGGTTAAAAGACCAGATATCCGATTGGAATATCAAGATATGTTCCTCGATCCATTTTAACTTAATATTTGTAGGTTCTATCTGTTATCTCGAGACGTAGAGAGAGAAGAGTCTCAACGTTATTGACGACGGTGTGGGGATGTAGAGGCGAGAAGCATCTCGTTCTTGAAAAGCATAAGAAAAAAGTCCTCTCCCATTGTGAATAGCTTGTTCTCGTCAAGGCGGAGCTTTGTTTCTCAAATCCATCAAAGCTTTGGTTTGAGCGTCCGCTTCAATAAGAACGAAATCATTCATCTCCTCAACGTTCATCCTCATTTTTTTTTTGGAACTGATGGGTTGTTCCCTATTCTCTATAAAAATAATAAATCCATTAGTGAATATTAAAACAAATCATATAATGTTTTTATATAAAATATTTTACGGAAATATTTATTTACCTTTTAATTCTTTATTCATTTCTTGTTCGTCATCGTCATCATCATCGTCGTCGTCATCGCCACCGGATTCGAGAAAGTGCACATGATGATAAAAATCGTGTATTCCGCTCGCAGAAGAAACATGGGGGTGTGGAGTAGAGGTTGAAGGTAGTTGCGGTATTTCTCTCAATAGTGAATCGTCTTTTGTCGTCATATCTAAACAGAGGAAAATAAATATATATAAATTTTTAAATTTGATATATAATATAATATATATATAATATATAATATATAATAAGATAATATAATATAATATATATATCGTGAAGAATAAAGGAACAAAATACTCGTCGTTATCTTTACCTCTATTATCTTCCCCAATATTTTGCATGACCACATTATCGTAGTAAGAGAGAGAGGGGTGGCAGGAAATTGATTCACTCGATTCGTCGGGTGTTTTCTGGAGTTGATGACCCCGCTGTTCTTCATTTTCAGAGTCTCCGCTTTGTTTCCGTTTTTGCTTCCGTTCACTTCTGGGTATTTCCTTTTGCGGTGTTTGATTTTTTTCAACTAATGTTTTTCTTAGAATAGCTTGTTTGATTTTCGAACGATTACCAGATCTCGGGGGAATATCGGGTGATGTAAATTCAACTCGTTCTTGTTCTTTATCTTCCTCCTTTTCAACACCCTCTGCATCGCGTCCCTCTCCGACTTCTTGAACGGATGACTCATCGGAAGATTCGTCGAGTTTTTCACCAGGTGCTTTATCGGCATCCTCCTCCTCCTCCTCCTCCTCCTCCTCCTCTCGTTCTGGTGACTCGTCTGGAGCTTTACCAGCCTCCTCTTCGGAAGACTCGTCCTGCGCATTATCTAGCGCCTTATCGGTTTCGTATCTGGATGAAACTTCGTCGGGTAAAATCTGATCGGATGCTTTGGCTGGCGCGTCAACGTGAACTTCGACGAGCGTCGGACTATCGGGTGACTTTTCACGACGCGCGGCAGAATCATCATCGGGCTCCTTTTCGTCTTCCCACTGCAGTTTTCCTCCCGTTTCGCTCTCTTCTCCGCCATCTATTTTAAAGTTGTTTGAAAAATGTAGTAGAAGACTTCCTTTTTTGGTTTCTAGATACGCGTTGGCTAGGGTTACGGTGCTTATGGTAGCGTTGTAATATTTCTCCGCCGTATTTTCGTGATGATACATTAATCGGGCGACGTTTTTCCGAAGCTTCGGTTGATGAACCGCCGTTTCTGTAGTCGTGCCTTTTCTGTTGAACGTGGTGGTAAATTGCTTCTGCAAATCGCACATTTTCGTTAATTTTTTCATGGCGTTGCCTAGCGCTTGAGTCGTGAAAGGGCCCCCCTGATAATTTAAAAACAACATTTTCTGAGGATCGAAGAAATCCGCTCTTTTTGGCGTCCTCGTGGATTCTTCTAATTCGTCGTTTCCTTCTTCAAACGCGTTCTCGGTGGCCGCCCATTCTCGCCTCGCCTCCAGAAACGTCGGTCTCACGTAGGTCACGTAAGCGTCCAGGGCGATTTTCAATGTGTGAGTTAACATGATTGTTGCGTCCCCGTACATATTTTGAGTTTTGTGTTTCTCGCAGTTTAAGATGTAAAGATTTTTGAGTTCGTCCTGATTCGAAGAACCGGCTGCGGAGCTTTCAACATCGGCGCCCACGATTTCCGCTCACAGTTTGTATTTTTTTTATATTGTGGTACTCCTCCATCGTCAGATTGCATATGATGCCGGACCTCCCCGAGGAAGCGGCCAGAAGTAAAAAAATTACGATGTTTCTTTGTATGGCTGGTGTGTACATCTTTGAGTTAATCATCCCGTTGACGAGATTCTTCATTCCGGCGTGGAAAAAATTATGTCTGATCACCTTATCGATATCTTCGCAGAAAATCATTTTTGTAACATCCTTCTTTTCTTTTCTCTGTTGGAACGCCGCTTTAGAGTTAGCTAACTGGTGTTTGAAATAAGGAATTTCGGTGGCTATGAACCCCTTTAGGTATTTTTTCACGCCCGATTGAATTTGTTTCAGCTTCATCATCTGCTTCAAAAATTTTACGAAATCCTCGATTTTCATGGTCATGGTGTTCGGCGAAAGCGTGGTCTTTTTCGACCACTCCATTAGTAGCGATAAATATTTTTGACCGTGCTCGTACGTCGTCATACCCAACAGGTGATATTGAAGATTGGCCGCTTTTTTGGGAGAAAATGGAGTATGTGGATTTAACCGCAGTGCGGAAAATACATCGATAATATTTTTTTCGACATTTTGAAACCTCAGCAAGATCCTTTCGTATAACGCCGTATTGTTCTTTAAAAAGGACTTATATTTTGTTATCAAATTATTTTCTATTATCTGGTGGTGTTCTACCCATGAGGACGATATTTTGTTTTTACTTTTTTCGATTTCAAATTCATTCCCGTCACCAACGTCGTCGCCATCATTTTTACCTTTTGATTTGTTTTGTCCCCCAATTACGGTCGGGCTAGAGTTTTTAAGCTCTCTTCGCTCTGAACGATTTAGATTGTTATGGTTTTTTCTCACGTGATTGTTCATGTTGTTAAAAATTTTATTGCATATTACGCACAAAGCCCCAACATCATTTTTATTCGATGTGTAAAAGACTACTTGCAGTTCGCATTTAATTAGTAGATCCTTCGTAGTTTTGCTAATTTTATCATGGTTTTTCGATTTCAAATGGTCTTTAAGAGATCGGTGAATGACCTATAAAAAATAAAAAAAACGTATTAGAAACGAGTTGGTTACCAATAGGAAACAATATGAACTATTTTTTGCTATCTTTCAACCCACCTTAGAGCAAAAATAACACTTAATTCCCCTGTTTTTGAACGACGTGTTTTCTTCATTTTCGGAGAATGCTCTCCCCCCATCTTCCTCCTCCGATGGTGTCCTCGTAGTAGTTGTAGGTTTCTCATTAATTCCGTCGTATATGTTGAAATAAAACTTCATCATAGATTTTTCTCTAAACGAAGATATATATATATATATATCATTATTAATATATAATATATATATAAATATATATATATATATAATATATATATTATAATATAATATAATATATATATATATATATTATATATATAATATATATAATATAATATAATATATATATAATATATATATACTTATAATATATATATATATATGTAACAAATCAATGCCTAATTGAAATGTGTTAAAAAGATGAACAAAATTATTTATATCGTTTTAAATGATTTAGTAGCCAAATTAAATTTACCAAAAAAATAAACGAATATATTTTATAAATTCAAACTTACGCGTAGAGTCTTTATAGTAATAGTCATATCCTAGGTAATTGTCTTGATGTAGGATATCTTTTCCACCTTCATCGGTTGATTTAACAACGGTTTCAATCTTTTTTTTATATCTTTTGACGTGAGTGGTTTCTTCTTCTTTTTCAGTTTCTGACGTCGATGAATTGGATTCACCGGCTTTCGAAGATAATTTTGAAGAATTAGAGCTATGAGAAGATGGAGATGAAATCGACTTATCACTTTCTTCCTCCTTGTGAGATTTCATATTCCTCATAAAATCGAGCAGTTTTTGCTTCTCTTTTTCGCTCAAATGTTTAAACTTTCTCCTAAATTTTTTATCCTTATCCTTAGAGCAAGAACGCGACTTCTTTTTCGATTTCATTTTTACAGTGTAATCTGAAATTTAAGCAATGAGAAAAAGACAATATAGCTAGTTTTATTATCATCTATAACATCATATTTTAAATTTAGTCCTAAAAATTTCCTATTGAAAAATTTAAAATGCATTTTATTTTATAAGGTATTAACTAACGTATTTAAAAAATAAAAAAGTTACGAGCTTAGCTTTTGCAAATAAATTCAAACGTTACAATTGAATGTGAATTTTGTATCGACAAAAATTTAAATCTAAACACAAATTTAGTAAAAATATAAATTTATATATATATATATATATAATATATATATATATATATATATATATATATATATATATATATATATATATATATATATATATATATAATATATATTTTCTCTAAATCTAATGGTCGATGATTCCTAAACAGTTACTATTTTATAACGTTTTCAAAAATAAATTTATTTTCATTAACGCTATGTAAATTGACTTTCCCTGAAACAAACTATGGATAAATAATATCTCTAAATAAAAAATTTAACACTGTACAAGTTTTTTTGAAAGCGTAAAAAATTAGGGAAAACGAATAATGCTAAATGAAAAGTTTTAAAAAAAATTAAACTTCGTATTTCATCTATATTGAAAATTTATTTCCAAATTACCAAATATGAAAATTCTTAAGTAAATGATTTGAAACAAATATTCTCATATGCAATGCAATAACAATTTGTTTCGATTGGGTATTGTATTTTATTTTTATATTACTATTGCACAAAATTCTCAAAAAGATCATTTTCATACACATAATTTCAAGGAAAACATACCTTAAAAATTATATTTATTTGTAAACTTATATCGTGGAACTGAAAACTCATGCAAATTATTCACAGGCAAAATTTCTTACGTATATGATTTCCAAATAGCATATTTTTCTTAAAATAAACTAACCCTTACGAAATTTTTGAGTAATTAAAATTTATTTTTTGTATATATAATGTAATTTGACTTTCCATCAAACAAACAATGGATAAAAAATATCTCTAAATGAAAATTTAGCCCTATACAAGTTATTTTAGAAGCCAAAAAAATTAATTTCCAAAATACCAAATATGAAAATTCTTACGTAAATGATTCAAAATTTACAACATCGTTTGAAGCGAAAATTTTATTATGCATTAACGATTTTTTTCGATTGGGTATTTTATTTTTATAGTTAAACTAGTTATTATATATATATATATATATATATATACTATATATATATATATAAATATTAATGTGTCTTTTATATATATATAATATTTTTATAACATATAATGTAAATGCGATTTATAAACAGTTACTATTTTAAAAAAAATATTTTAAAATATAATTTACATTAACATTGTGTAATTTGACTTTCACATGAAACAAACAAAGGATTAAAAATATAGCTAAATTAAAATTTAACTATATACAAGTTATTTTAAAGGTGAAAAAATTAGGGAAAATGAATACCACTTAACGAAAAGTTTAAAAAAAATTCAAACTTCTTTATTCGTAGTATTAAAAATTCATTTCCAAATTACCAAATATGAAAATTCTTACGTAAATGATTCAAAATATACAACACAATTTGAAACAAACATTCTGATACGCATTAAGAACAATTATTTTCGATTGGGTATTGTATTTTTATAGCTAAACTAGTTAATGTTACACAAAATTCTCAAAAAGATCACTTTTCATACACATAATTTAATAGAAAACATACCTTACAAATTATATACAGTATATTTATATACTTATTTCGTAGTAATGAAAACTCATGCAAATTATTCACAGGCGAAAATTCTTACGTATATGATTTCCAAAATCATATTTTTTTTGAAATAAACTATCCCTTACGTAATTTTTGAGATTAAAATTTAGTTGGTTATATATATATATATATATATATATATATATATATATATATATATATTTCAATTTATTTTTTTAATATATAAATAAAAAATATTTAATTTCATATCAATCTACTTCGCAATTAATTCTCTTTCACTAATTTTGCAATTTAAGGCTCATTTACTAATGTCAGCCGGAATGCGAGCTGAAAACGTTCGTCGAGGAGAAGAAAATCGATCATTCTTTTCAATTGGCAATTTAATTCTCATTCACTATTTTAAATCGAAATGCGAACTGAAAAAGTTCATCGAGGAAAAGAAAATCGATCAACTTCACCCGTTCGCAATTTAATTCTCAGTTCACTAATTTAAATCGAAATGCGAACGAAAAATTTTACGAGAGAAAAAAATCATCCACCTTTCAGTGCGAATTAAGTTCATTCACTAAATTTTCGCAATTTAAAGCCTCATTCCACTAATGTCGCAATTAAGGCTCATTCACTAATTAAATCGAAAGCAAACGAAAAGTTCAGAGAGAAACGATCCCACCTTTTCAGTTTCGCAATTTAAGGCTCATCACTAATTTCGCAATTTTAGCTCATCACTAATTGCGCAATTTAAAAAGGCTCATCACTAATATAATGTCGAAATGCGAACTGAAAAAAGTTTTTTGAGGAGAGAAAAATCGATTCCTTATCATTCGCAGTTTAAGCTCATTCACTAATTCGCAATTTAGAGCTATTCACTAATTTGCAATTAATGACATTCACTAATTTCGCAATTAAGGCTCATTCACCTAATGTAGCCGAATGCGAACTGAAAACGCTTCGTCGAGAAGAGGGAAAATCCATCAATCTTTTCCGTTCGCAAGTTAAATTCTTATCACACTAATAAATGGAAATGCGAACTGAAAAAGTTCATCGAGGAGAAGAAAATCGGTCAACTTTACCAGTTCGCAATTTAATTCTCATCCAGTATAAATCGAAATGCGAACTAAAAAAGTTTTTTCAGGAGAGGAAAATCGAACCTTTTCAGTTCGCAATTTAAGGCTCGTTCACTAATTTCGCAATTTAAGGCTCATTCACTAATTTCGCAATTTAAGGCTCATTCACTAATTTAAATCAAAATGCGAACTGAAAAAGTTTTCTGAGGAAGAAGAAAATCGATCAACTTTTCTGGTCGCATTTTCAGGTCATGCAATAAGAAATCAAATTTAGGTGAGAGCCTGTACTCTATTAAGCCTCATTTCACTAAGATCATCATAATCTCGAATTGAAAAGTTTTTACGAGGAAGAAAATCGACAACCTTCTCAGTTCGCAATTAATGTCATCACTAATTTCGCCCCAATTAAAGGCTGATTGACATAATTTCAGCCGGATGCGATCTGAAAACGTTCGTCGAGAAGAGGAAAATCGATCAATCTTTTCAGTTCACAATTTAAGGCTCATTCACTAATATAATTTGAAATGCGAACTGAAAAAGTTCATCGAGAGAAGAAAAATCGACAACTTTACCAGTTCGCTATTTAATTCTCATCAGTTTTTAAATCAAATGCGACTGAAAAAGTTTTTACGATTAAGAAAGGAAAAATCGATCCACCTTTCAATTCGCAATTTAAGGCTCGTTCACTAATTTCGCAATTTAAAGCTCATTCACTAATTTCGCAATTTAAGCCCATTCACTAATTTAAATCGAATGCGAACTGAAAAAGTTTTTCGAGGAGAGGAAAATCGATCCACCTTTTCAGTTCGCAATTAAAGGGCTCGTTCACTAATTCGCAATTTAAGTCATTCACTAATTTTCGCAATTAAGCTATCACTAATATCAGCCGAATTGCAACTGGAAAAAGTTTCAATGAGAGGAAAATCGATCAACCTTTCAGTTTGCAATTAAAGCCTCATTAACTAATTCGCAATTTAAGGCTCATTCACTAATTTAAATCGAAATGCGAACTGACAAAAGTTTTCGAAGGAGAGAAAAATCGAATCCATCTTTTCATCGCAATTTAAAGCTCATTCCACTAATATTGCAAATTTAAGCTCATTCACTAATGTCACCGGAATGCGAACTGCAAAAAGTTTTTCGAGGAAGAAAATCGATCAACTTTTCAGTTCGCATTTAATTGTCATTCACTAATTTCGCAATTTAAGGCTCATTCACTAATTCAGCGCGGAATGCGAAACTGAAAAGTTCTCGAAAGAGGAAAAATCGAATCAATCTTTCAGTTTCACAATTTAATTTCTTATTCACAATTTAAATGAAATGCGAACTGAAAAAATCATCGAGAGAAGAAAACGATCAACTTAACCAATTCCATTTAAAAAAGGATAATCCAATCTTGGCTTGTTCTGCGGTCCACGTATTCAGCCCCCAACCTAAAAGGACGTAAAATCGAGATTTCAGCCGATTGATTATATATACACCAAATGTAAATTTTTTGCACTCTTAAAACGTGTTGCGGTGTTTCTGTAACGTACATCTTTTCAGAATTTTCCAATTTGCAAAATCCATGTTTTGACAATTTCATATCAACTTTCAGAATTTTTGGGGAAATGACTACGAACTGGAAATTTGCATAGAATGGTCCTATTACCTACAATAATTACATAGAAAATTTTCGATTTTTTTAACTACTAGATGATATTTTTTCAACATAATATTCTGTCAACGCCTTATGAATAACCTCACTAAATTTTTTATTAAAAATCGTCTGCTGAATCGTTATTATCTTCTCCTCTCCTTGACGATGAGGATAAAAAAAGGAAACAGCTATTTGCAGAAATTATAAATGCGACTAACGAGAATTTTAAAGATAAGCCTGAAATGCTACTTTTGAAGCACAGACGGAGAAGATTTTCGAAGATTAACTATCTTCGTACAAAAAACCACATCGCCGAAAAACGGAAACCAAGCTCAATACGGATTTTGCGACGCTACGCACGCTCGGCTGGAGGTGGCTTTGCCGCATCTAGACAAAGGTATCTATTTCACTTCGGTGTCGGTTATAACGATCAACTTTGGGTCTTTACTGTCAGATCGTTTCATTCACAGAAGTTTATTTATAGATAAGAGGTTTCGAATAAACGAATCCCACCCTCCCTCCAGAAGGCGCGTTATGACCACCAATATTTTATCATTGTCGGTCGCGATGAGTATGACGTCAACGAAGGCACTCGGGTGCATTGGCATTCGAGGATCGACGGTAAGCTTTGCGAATTTATACTCGAACGAGACCTTCATAATCAATGGCCTTCCATGGAATGGCGAGACGAGACTATTCATTAGAGGATAAAAAAATTGATTTTCATTTCGCCACGCGACAGTAAACTATTCTGCCGCAGTTCATGTATTTGATAGCCGTTTCGCGAAAAAAGAAGAAAACGTAGTCCTGCATTCGAAAGAGTGGATGAAATCGGAATTTTTGAGCTGAAGGTATTCACTCGAATTGGCTTTAAGGGGGTCTCTGAATATCATTTGGATCATTTCTTGAAAATCACCAACGGTTCCCGAGTAGAGGGGGCCGCCCGCGAAAACGAAGGTCGAGTTATGTCTCGGGTTGAAAGGGTATCTAGAAACGTTGGAAAAATCCTCGTACTCAACGAATATTCTCTGCAAGCCGGGTTATGGGCATTGGTGCTACAAACCAAAAACCCTCCCTCATGTGTTTTCGCGAACAGTCGAAAGTAATTATGACATTCGGTTTCAGTTTTGCCTTTGTCAAAGCACAAGTCGCTATCCGATTTCTTCGAAATCCATTCGATTGTTCCGTTTAAAAGTTCTAACGAATCGATGATGCTTACGTTGTAGACGTTGTTTCTCACTCCGCTGAGAAGGAAGTCGTTCCCTTCCTTTTATAAAAGTTGAAAATAATCGACTTGATTTCGGCTGTTGCAGAAACTTTGCGATGCCAAATTTGGAGTAAATTCGTGAACTATTCCCGACGCCATGGCGGTACATATCTATGTCGTCGTGGAAAAAGTGAGAGATAAAACGAATATAAAAAATAAAGATTTAAACGCCCTAGTCGGCAAAACATCAGCCGAATTTCAAGAATGGGGGACGATTTGCATAAATGGCTATACGTGAAACAAATTATAAAAATAACTGCCATGCTTTACCGGGATCGGGAAATTTAATTCATAGAGTGAGTGAAAAAAATCTGAGCGATTTTTCTGACGCTTATTCAGATTCATTTCAACGGGTCATAAAATTATTTATGTGAATGGGTTCAATTCCTTCCCATCAAAAAATAATACTTAAATATTTAATTTTAAAAACTTTTAAAATTGATATAAAGAAAATAATAAGTTTCTGCTCTTTTATTATATATTTGTTTCATATGAAATATAAAATGAAAAAATAAAAAAATGAAGAATAATAATAAATATTTTTATGAAATTTAAATTTTAATTTATCTCACCGACCGATATTTCAAATTTTTATTTCGCAGTTGTTCACTCACTATGGCATTGAATCAACCCTACGAACATCCTAAGCTGAAAACATTAGACTTACTTCGAAGCACCCTTAATAATTATCAATATGTTGTTGACATGAAAGAAAATAATTTCACGGAAAATTTTAGCTCTCTCGTTCGATTATGTCACACATCTTTGAAAAAAGATATTTCAAGTATTAACAAAATGAATAACATTCAAGAAGCCCTGCCTTTATTTTTTTGGGAAGATGGTATTAGGGAGAACTTCTTACGAAAACATAAAATTGCAATATTAAATTTAACGAGGTCTCATTTTCAGGATTTAAACAATAAATACAAACGAGACAAAAGTAGGAATTCTAGAGAGAGAACAATTCATGATTCAAAAGAATTATATGGGAACACAGAAATTTTTAAGACATTTTCTAATGATATCTACGACCATGGTTATTTACACGTCGTTAAATTACCAAAATTCGGAATAAACCCGCTACTACCTCAAAATGAAGAATTTTTAATTCAAAAAGGTGAAGTTGTTAATAATGAAGCGAGCGAAGAAAACGAATCATATTTTCTGCTAAAAGCTAATATTCCCATCACCTATAATCAGATTATTCAGCTGTGCTCAGACACCATCCAAAATATTAAAGAGAAGAAGGGGGAGAACAGTGACCATTTTGTGAATGCAGAATACCACGAAGGGAAATATATGAAATTTTGCAAAGACAATTTCGAAAATATATTTAACTTTAGAAATAAATTTTCGGATGGGGAAATGACAATGAGAGCAAAATATTCTCCGCGTCTGTTATCTTTGGTATATTACAATGCTCTTCTATATATCGCAAATGACGATTCAAACCGAAATAATAATGAGAAACTTTTTTCCGCAACGCCAACAAACTACTTGACACTAAAATTGTATTTTTTTATGCGAATATTTTACGTCACGCCCACTACCTACATTGATGAATTACAAATGATTAAAACGTTTTTAATAAACTATTTGAGCATGACGAACATTCATCGTTTTCTTTACGATGCGTGGTTTTCTAGAGAAACGAATCAGTTCAACCACCGTAGGAAAAAAAGACCACTCAGCCTAAACATCGAAATGAATTTGCATTTTAACGAGTATTCGCGACCGTCACATCTCATTGCCTGTTCCTCCATTCTCGGCGTTTTGAAAACGTTATCCAGATGATGAACAGGCAATGAGATGTGACGGTCGCGAATACTCGTTAAAATGCAAATTCATTTCGATGTTTAGGCTGAGTGGTCTTTTTTTCCTACGGTGGTTGAACTGATTCGTTTCTCTAGAAAACCACGCATCGTAAAGAAAACGATGAATGTTCGTCATGCTCAAATAGTTTATTAAAAACGTTTTAATCATTTGTAATTCATCAATGTAGGTAGTGGGCGTGACGTAAAATATTCGCATAAAAAAATACAATTTTAGTGTCAAGTAGTTTGTTGGCGTTGCGGAAAAAAGTTTCTCATTATTATTTCGGTTTGAATCGTCATTTGCGATATATAGAAGAGCATTGTAATATACCAAAGATAACAGACGCGGAGAATATTTTGCTCTCATTGTCATTTCCCCATCCGAAAATTTATTTCTAAAGTTCACTATATTAATATATTTTCGAAATTGTCTTTGCAAAATTTCATATATTTCCCTTCGTGGTATTCTGCATTCACAAAATGGTCACTGTTCTCCCCCTTCTTCTCTTTAATATTTTGGATGGTGTCTGAGCACAGCTGAATAATCTGATTATAGGTGATGGGAATATTAGCTTTTAGCAGAAAATATGATTCGTTTTCCTCGCTCGCTTCATTATTAACAACTTCACCTTTTTGAATTAAAAATTCTTCATTTTGAGGTAGTAGCGGGTTTATTCCGAATTTTGGTAATTTAACGACGTGTAAATAACCATGGTCGTAGATATCATTAGAAAATGTCTTAAAAATTTCTGTGTTCCCATATAATTCTTTTGAATCATGAATTTTTCTCTCTCTAGAATTCCTACTTTTGTCTCGTTTGTATTTATTGTTTAAATCCTGAAAATGAGACCTCGTTAAATTTAATATTGCAATTTTATGTTTTCGTAAGAAGTTCTCCCTAATACCATCTTCCCAAAAAAATAAAGGCAGGGCTTCTTGAATGTTATTCATTTTGTTAATACTTGAAATATCTTTTTTCAAAGATGTGTGACATAATCGAACGAGAGAGCTAAAATTTTCCGTGAAATTATTTTCTTTCATGTCAACAACATATTGATAATTATTAAGGGTGCTTCGAAGTAAGTCTAATGTTTTCAGCTTAGGATGTTCGTAGGGTTGATTCAAAGCCATAGTGAGTGAACAACTGCGAAATAAAAATTTGAAATATCGGTCGGTGAGATAAATTAAAATTTAAATTTCATAAAAATATTTATTATTATTCTTCATTTTTTTATTTTTTCATTTTATATTTCATATGAAACAAATATATAATAAAAGAGCAGAAACTTATTATTTTCTTTATATCAATTTTAAAAGTTTTTAAAATTAAATATTTAAGTATTATTTTTTGATGGGAAGGAATTGAACCCATTCACATAAATAATTTTATGACCCGTTGAAATGAATCTGAATAAGCGTCAGAAAAATCGCTCAGATTTTTTTTTCTACTCTCTCACTCTATGAATTAAATTTCCCGATCCCGGTAAAGCATGGCAGTTATTTTTATAATTTGTTTCACGTATAGCCATTTATGCAAATCGTCCCCCATTCTTGAAATTCGGCTGATGTTTTGCCGACTAGGGCGTTTAAATCTTTATTTTTTATATTCGTTTTATCTCTCACTTTTTCCACGACGACATAGATATGTACCGCCATGGCGTCGGGAATAGTTCACGAATTTACTCCAAATTTGGCATCGCAAAGTTTCTGCAACAGCCGAAATCAAGTCGATTATTTTCAACTTTTATAAAAGGAAGGGAACGACTTCCTTCTCAGCGGAGTGAGAAACAACGTCTACAACGTAAGCATCATCGATTCGTTAGAACTTTTAAACGGAACAATCGAATGGATTTCGAAGAAATCGGATAGCGACTTGTGCTTTGACAAAGGCAAAACTGAAACCGAATGTCATAATTACTTTCGACTGTTCGCGAAAACACATGAGGGAGGGTTTTTGGTTTGTAGCACCAATGCCCATAACCCGGCTTGCAGAGAATATTCGTTGAGTACGAGGATTTTTCCAACGTTTCTAGATACCCTTTCAACCCGAGACATAACTCGACCTTCGTTTTCGCGGGCGGCCCCCTCTACTCGGGAACCGTTGGTGATTTTCAAGAAATGATCCAAATGATATTCAGAGACCCCCTTAAAGCCAATTCGAGTGAATACCTTCAGCTCAAAAATTCCGATTTCATCCACTCTTTCGAATGCAGGACTACGTTTTCTTCTTTTTTCGCGAAACGGCTATCAAATACATGAACTGCGGCAGAATAGTTTACTGTCGCGTGGCGAAATGAAAATCAATTTTTTTATCCTCTAATGAATAGTCTCGTCTCGCCATTCCATGGAAGGCCATTGATTATGAAGGTCTCGTTCGAGTATAAATTCGCAAAGCTTACCGTCGATCCTCGAATGCCAATGCACCCGAGTGCCTTCGTTGACGTCATACTCATCGCGACCGACAATGATAAAATATTGGTGGTCATAACGCGCCTTCTGGAGGGAGGGTGGGATTCGTTTATTCGAAACCTCTTATCTATAAATAAACTTCTGTGAATGAAACGATCTGACAGTAAAGACCCAAAGTTGATCGTTATAACCGACACCGAAGTGAAATAGATACCTTTGTCTAGATGCGGCAAAGCCACCTCCAGCCGAGCGTGCGTAGCGTCGCAAAATCCGTATTGAGCTTGGTTTCCGTTTTTCGGCGATGTGGTTTTTTGTACGAAGATAGTTAATCTTCGAAAATCTTCTCCGTCTGTGCTTCAAAAGTAGCATTTCAGGCTTATCTTTAAAATTCTCGTTAGTCGCATTTATAATTTCTGCAAATAGCGTTTCCTTTTTTATCCTCATCGTCAAGGAGAGGAGAAATAATAAACATCCAGCAAGTACGATTTTAATAAAAACAAATTTAGTGAAGTTATTCATAAGGCGGTTGACAGATAATTATGGTGAAAAAAATATCATCAGTATTAAAAAAATCGAAAAATTTCATGTAATTATTTATATGGACCACCATTGCAAATTTCCAGTTCGTATATTTCAAAAAATTCTGAAAGTTTTTGAGATGAAAAATTGTTAAAAAACATGATTTTTGGAAAAATTCGGGAAAAATTCTGAAAGAAGACACAGTTACAGAAAATATATCCCGCAAGATCCAACTTTTGAGGAGTGCAAAAAACATTTAAACCGTCTTAATCACTAGATTAACATTTTGGTAATTTTCTTGTATTTATATAATCCAATATCGGTTTCTTACCAGATTATATTCCGCAATTTTACTGTTCCATATTTAAAGTGTCTGAAATATACGTGACCAAGAACCTATGCTCAAAGCA
The DNA here is from genome assembly GCA_015478945.1 of Trachelipus rathkii. Lineage (NCBI taxonomy): Eukaryota > Metazoa > Arthropoda > Malacostraca > Isopoda > Trachelipodidae > Trachelipus > Trachelipus rathkii. The sequence goes on from JABUQX010015207.1 coordinate 39,753, forward strand.
ATGATTATCCCTTTGAAAGCGAATTGGTAAAGTTTTATCGATTTTCTTCTCCTCGTATTTGATCTTTCAGCTTCCGCAATTTCCACTTAAACTTACCGTGTGTAATAAGCTTTAATGTTGAAACTCGAAAAATATGAAATCCGATTTTTCCTCTTCTCGAACTTGGATACTTTTCAGTCTCATTCCGGCTACATATGTGAATGAGCCTAAATGCGGAAATATGAGTGAATGACATATTATTAATGCGAACGACAAAAGTTGATCCATTTCCTCTCCCTCGAAAACTTTCAGTCGACTTCCGGCTGTAACATTATGAATGAGCCTTAAATTGCAATATTAGTGATTTTGAGCATTTAAATTGCCGAACTATGAAAAGAATAGACTAATTTCCTACTCCTCGAGAAAAAAACTTTTTTCAGTTCGCATTTTCGATTTTAAAATAGTGAATGAGTCACTTTAATAAATTGCAAAATTAGTTTAATGACAATATTAAATTGCCGAAACATTAAAAGGTGGAGTCGATTTTCACTCTATTGAAATAACTTTTTCAGTTCGCATTCCGGTACTGATATGATAGTGAAGAGCCTTTAAAATTGCGAATTACGTTGAATAATGAACCTTAAATTGCGTAATTAAGTGATACGAGCCTTATAATTGCGATAACTGTAAAAAGCTGGATCAGATCACCTCCCTCTGAAAAATCTTTTTCAGTCAGTCAATTCGTTTAAATTAGTGATAAACCTTAAATTTAGCGAAATTAGTGGAAGTAAGCCCCTTAAATGGCCGAAAATACTACGTAACGAGCCTAAATCGAATTGAATAAGAGTTGGAAATCGAATTCCCTCTAATCGAAAAAATTTTCAGTTCGCATTTCGAATTATATTAGTGAATGAGCCTTAAAATGCGAACTGGTAAAGTTGATCGATTTTCTTCTCCTCGATGAAAACGATTTTTCAGTTCGCCATTCCATTAAATTAGGAATTGAGAATTAATAATTGCGAACTGAAAAAATTTAGAATTCAATTTTCCCCCTCTTCGACGAACGTTTCAGTCGCATTTCCGTAGCTGACATTAGTAAATCAGCCTTAAATTGCACGATTAATATAATGTGTAATGACAAAAACTTGCGAAACCTGAGAAGTTTGATCGATATTTCACTCTCCATCGAAAAACTTTTCATGTACCATTCCGGCTGATATTATAATGACTCTATAAATGAGCGAAATAGTGAATGAGCCTTAAAAATTGCAAAATTAGTTAATGAGCTTTTAAAAAATTGTGAACTTAGAAAAAAGTTGATCGATTTTCCTCTCCTCAACGAAAAAAAACTTTTTCAGTTCGCATTTTGAATTTTAAATTAGCTGAATGAGCACTTAAATTGCGAAATTAGAAGGAGCCTTAAATGCGAATAAATTTAGTGAACGAGCCTGGCTTTTTACGAATTATTAGGCGATCACAATATTTCCTGAACGAAAAAAACTTTTTAAGTTATCAGCATTTCGATTAATTATATAATATTACTGATGAGAATTAAATTGCGAACTGGATAAAGTTGATCCGAATTTTTCTTACTCCTCTAATGAACTTTTCATTTACGTCAATTTCCTATAAATTTATATGCAAATAATGATGAATACAGAACTTCAAAAGATGACCATTTCCTCTCTCGACGGAACGTTCTTCAGTTCGCATTCCTGGCTAACATTAGTATGAGCCTTAACTTGCAAATTAGTGTAATGTCAAATTAAATTGTACAAGAATTAGTAATGAGCTCTAAATTGCCGAAATTAGTGAATGAGCCGTAAAACTGCAAACTATAGGAATCGATTTGCGCGCATCCACAAAAAAAACTTTTTTCAGAATACCAAACGAAAAATATTAGCGTATGGAGTGGTGAGAGACGCTCGTTTTGGTAATGAGCCTTTAAAATGCAAATTAGAATGAGCCCTTAAAATTGCGAGAACTGAAAAGGTGTGAGATCCATTTTCCGCTTCCTCGAAAAAAACTATTTCCAGTTTAGGCCTTTTCGATTTAAAATAAGTGAAATGAGCCTAGACTTTGGCGAAATTAAGTTGAAATGAAGCCCTTTAAATAGCGAAATTAGTGATTAATATACCCTTAATATGAGCAACTGAAAAGTGATTCAGAATTCTTTAACTCGATTCCGTACGTAAAAACTTTTTGTTCAGTTCGCATTTCATTTAAAATTAGTGAATAGAGATTGAAATGCAAACGGGAAAGTTTTTGATCGATTGTCCGTGTCTCGATAACTTGGGCAGGTTTTGCTGCAGTGGTTCCGGATTGAGAAAATTGATTTGTGTGAATCGAAGAACTGAAAAATTTGCCAACGAAATAGAGTTTTGAGTTCAAATCTGATTTCTTCCTCCTTCGACCCCGAACGTTTGCACGCCATTTTTTCCTCGCTCCGACATAGGTTTAAATGACTTAAAGTTGTCAAAGTTTTAGGTTTACTAGTGGAAATTAAATCCAACCCTGATTAAAAATTTGATATAATAAAATATAATATATTCCTGCTAGTAGCTAGGAGAAATTATTAAATATAATATAATAGTATTATTAATTATTTATTATATATACTTTTATAATACTAATAGTATATGTATAAAATAATATTAACATTATATTAATCCAAACTAAAATTTTAATCTCAAAAAATTTACAGTAAGGGATAGTTTTATTTCTAAATAGAAAGATATATGATATTTTTGTAATCACATACGTAAGAAATATTTGCCTTGAATAATTTTGCATTGAGTTTTCAGGACTAGCGACCAATCAATATAGAAATATAGTTTATTATCCAATCTTTTCTGTTTGTAAGTATGTTTTCAATTAAATTATGTGTAATGAACAATGATAACTTTTTGAGACAAGTTGATTGTAATCTATATAACTAAAGGTAGCTATTAAAAATTTACCTTCTAACAGAGTTGAAAGACAAATTTTTTATTCCCTCTAAAGAATGTCTTTTTTAAAAATAAAATACCCATCTTATTATTGGTATTTTTTTTTAACATATTTTTTTGGGAATCCATATTACTGTATAAGATATTTTCATTATTAAGTAATTTATGAGAAAATGAATTTTTTAATACTACGAATAAAAAGTGGATATTTTTTTTATAATTATCTTTTCGTAAGTTGTATTCACTTCTTCACCTACAAATTTTTCACCTTCAAATAAACTATTAGAGTTAAATTATTAATTTAACTAATTTATTATGTATCATTCCTGTCTTATACCATATTATATGGAAATTTAAAGCACTCACAATTGAAAATAAAAATATTATAAAATTTATTAATACACCTAAAAACGTATTTCCATCGCATAGACACAATAGATATATATATATAATATAATATTAATATATATAATATATACTAATATATATATTAATAATAAATATATATATATATATATATTAATATTATATAATATAATATAATTATTTTATTAATAATATATTAATTATTAAATAATAATAATTAGTTTAAACTTAAAAAAAAAAACCCAATTCAGAAAAAAACGTTATGCAAAAAAAAAATTTCGCTTCAAACTAATGATGTTGTAAATTTTGAATCATTTACGTAAGAATTTTCATATTTGGTAATTTGGAAATTAATTTTTTTGGCTTTTAAAATAACTTGTATAATGCTAAATTTTCATTTAGAGATATTTTTTATCCATTGTTTGTTTGATGGAAAGTCAAATTACATTATATATACAAAAAATAAATTTTAATTACTCAAAAATTTCGTAAGGGTTAGTTTATTTTAAGAAAAATATGCTATTTGGAAATCATATACGTAAGAAATTTTGCCTGTGAATAATTTACATGAGTTTTCAGTTCCACGATATAAGTTTACAAATAAATATAATTTTTAAGGTATGTTTTCCTTGAAATTATGTGTATGAAAATGATCTTTTTGAGAATTTTGTGCAATAGTAATATAAAAATAAAATACAATACCCAATCGAAACAAATTGTTATTGCATTGCATATGAGAATATTTGTTTCAAATCATTTACTTAAGAATTTTCATATTTGGTAATTTGGAAATAAATTTTCAATATAGATGAAATACGAAGTTTAATTTTTTAAAACCTTCATTTAGCATATCGTTCTCACTAATTTTTTACTCTTTCCAAAAAAAACTTGTCACAGTGGGTTAAAGTTTTTATTAAATATGTATTATCCAAGTTTGTTCAGGGAAAGCCAATTGAACCCATTACGGGTTAATGAAAACAATTTAAATTATTTTTGAAAGACGTTTATAAAAAATAGTAACTGTTTTTGAAATACGCATCGACACATTAGATTTTAGAAGAATACTTATAGTTATTATATGATCTCGCTAAGTAGTATAATATTATATATATACTATATACAATATATATTTTAAACTTAAATATATAAATCGCATCGACACATTAGATTTAGAGAATATATATATTTAAATATCTGAATTTATATTTTTACTAAATTTGTGTTTAGATTTAAATTTTTGTCGATACAAAATTCACATTCAATTGTAACGTTTGAATTTATTTGCAAAAGCTAAGCTCGTAACTTTTTTATTTTTTAAATACGTTAGTTAATACCTTATAAAATAAAATGCATTTTAAATTTTTCAATAGGAAATTTTTAGGACTAAATTTAAAATATGATGTTATAGATGATAATAAAACTAGCTATATTGTCTTTTTCTCATTGCTTAAATTTCAGATTACACTGTAAAAATGAAATCGAAAAAGAAGTCGCGTTCTCTTTAAGGATAAGGATCAAAAATTTAGGAGAAAATTTAAACATTTGAGTGAAAAAAATAAGCAAAAACTGCTCGATTTATGAGGAATATGAAATCTCACAAGGAGGAAGAAAGTGATAAGTCGATTTCATCTCCATCTTCTCATAGCTCTAATTCTTCAAAATTATCTTCGAAAGCCGGTGAATCCAATTCATCGACGTCAGAAACTGAAAAAGAAGAAGAAACCACTCACGTCAAAAGATATAAAAAAAGTATGAACCCGGTTGTTAAAATCAAACGATCGTGAAGTATGGTGGGCATATAATATAATAGTGATCCTCTCACATCCGATATACAGCGAAGTTACCATAGGAATCATGACTCCGATTTACTATATAAGACTGCTACGCGTATAAGTTATGAATTTATAAAGAGTATATCTTATTCTCTTGGTAAATTTAATTTGCGATAAGAATCGATTTTCTAAAATACCTATATATGAAGAATTTTGTTCACTTTTAACACATTCAATAGGCATTGAAATTTGAAATATATATATATATATATATATAATATAAATATATATAATATATATTATATATATATATAATATATATATATATATATATTTTTATTATAGAATGAAATTCAGTATTTATTTTATTTATATATATATATATATATATATAGAATATACTATATATATATATATATAAATATATATATATATATTATATATATATATATATTATCTTCTGTTTAGAAAAATCCTATAGATGAGTTTATATTCAACCCAATATGACGGACGGATTAGAATTGTAGATAACCTACATACCGAATACGAGACCACCATCGAGGAGAAGAATTCGGTGGGAAGAAGCACTTCCTCCGAAAATTGAAAGAAAAACACGGACCGCTTCTAAAAACAGGGTAAATTTAAAGTGTGTTTATTTTGTCTCTAAGGTGGTGTTGAAAGATATGCAAATAAATAAGTTCATTATTGATCTCCTATCGGTAACCAACTCGTTATCATAATATTTTTTTTCTTATTTTTTATTTATGTGCACTGCACCGACTACCTAAACACCATTTGAGAATCAAAAACACAATGATAAAAAATTAGCAAAAACTACGAAGGAAAGTTCTACTAATTAAATGCGAACTGCAAGTAGTCTTTTACACATCGAATAAAAATGATGTTGGGGCTTTGTGCGTAATATGCAATAAAATTTTTAACAACATGAACAATCACGTGAGAAAAAACCATAACAATCTAAATCGTTCAGAGCGAAGAGAGCTTAAAAACTCTAGCCCGACCGTAATTGGGGGACAAAACAAATCAAAAGGTAAAAATGATGGCAACAACGATGGTGACGGGAATGAATCTGAAATCGAAAAAGTAAAAACAAAATATCGTCCTCATGGGTAGAACACCACCAGATAATAGAAAATAATTTGATAACAAAATATAAGTCCTTTTTAAAGAACAATACGGCGTTATACGAAAGGATCTTGCTGAGGTTTCAAAATGTCGAAAAAAATATTATCGATGTATTTTCCGCACTGCGGTTAAATCCACATACTCCATTTTCTCCCAAAAAAGCGGCCAATCTTCAATATCACCTGTTGGGTATGACGACGTACGAGCACGGTCAAAAATATTTATCGCTACTAATGGAGTGGTCGAAAAAGACCACGCTTTCGCCGAACACCATGACCATGAAAATCGAGGATTTCGTAAAATTTTTGAAGCAGATGATGAAGCTGAAACAAATTCAATCGGGCGTGAAAAAATACCTAAAGGGGTTCATAGCCACCGAAATTCCTTATTTCAAACACCAGTTAGCTAACTCTAAAGCGGCGTTCCAACAGAGAAAAGAAAAGAAGGATGTTACAAAAATGATTTTCTGCGAAGATATCGATAAGGTGATCAGACATAATTTTTTCCACGCCGGAATGAAGAATCTCGTCAACGGGATGATTAACTCAAAGATGTACACACCAGCCATACAAAGAAACATCGTAATTTTTTTACTTCTGGCCGCTTCCTCGGGGAGGTCCGGCATCATATGCAATCTGACGATGGAGGAGTACCACAATATAAAAAAAATACAAACTGTGAGCGAAATCGTGGGCGCCGATGTCGAAAGCTCCGCAGCCGGTTCTTCGAATCAGGACGAACTCAAAAATCTTTACATCTTAAACTGCGAGAAACACAAAACTCAAAATATGTACGGGGACGCAACAATCATGTTAACTCACACATTGAAAATCGCCCTGGACGCTTACGTGACCTACGTGAGACCGACGTTTCTGGAGGCCGAGGCGAGAATGGGCGGCCACCGAGAACGCGTTTGAAGAAGGAAACGACGAATTAGAAGAATCCACGAGGACGCCAAAAAGAGCGGATTTCTTCGATCCTCAGAAAATGTTGTTTTTAAATTATCAGGGGGGCCCTTTCACGACTCAAGCGCTAGGCAACGCCATGAAAAAATTAACGAAAATGTGCGATTTGCAGAAGCAATTTACCACCACGTTCAACAGAAAAGGCACGACTACAGAAACGGCGGTTCATCAACCGAAGCTTCGGAAAAACGTCGCCCGATTAATGTATCATCACGAAAATACGGCGGAGAAATATTACAACGCTACCATAAGCACCGTAACCCTAGCCAACGCGTATCTAGAAACCAAAAAAGGAAGTCTTCTACTACATTTTTCAAACAACTTTAAAATAGATGGCGGAGAAGAGAGCGAAACGGGAGGAAAACTGCAGTGGGAAGACGAAAAGGAGCCCGATGATGATTCTGCCGCGCGTCGTGAAAAGTCACCCGATAGTCCGACGCTCGTCGAAGTTCACGTTGACGCACCAGCTAAAGCATCCGTTCAGATTTTACCCGACGAAGTTTCATCCAGATATGAAATCGATAAAGAGCCAGATAATGCGCAGGACGAGTCTTCCGAAGAGGAGGCTGGTAAAGCTCCAGACGAGTCACCAGAACGAGAGGAGGAGGAGGAGGAGGAGGAGGAGGAGGATGCCGATAAAGCACCTGGTGAAAAACTCGACGAATCTTCCGATGAGTCATCCGTTCAAGAAGTCGGAGAGGGACGCGATGCAGAGGGTGTTGAAAAGGAGGAAGATAAAGAACAAGAACGAGTTGAATTTACATCACCCAATATTCCCCCGAGTTCTGGTAATCGTTCGAAAATCAAACAAGCTATTCGAAGAAAAACATTAGTTGAAAAAAATCAAACACCGCAAAAGGAAATACCCAGAAGTGAACGGAAGCAAAAACGGAAACAAAGCGGAGACTCTGAAAATGAAGAACAGCGGGGTCATCAACTCCAGAAAACACCCGACGAATCGAGTGAATCAATTTCCTGCCACCCCTCTCTCTCTTACTACGATAATGTGGTCATGCAAAATATTGGGGAAGATAATAGAGGTAAAGATAACGACGGAAGTACTTTGTTCCATTATTTTCAACCGATTGTAATATTATTATATATATATAATATAACTATATATAATATATATATATATATATACTATAGTATATATTACGATACATATAATAATATATTTATTTCCTCTGTCTTTAAGACAGACGACAAAAGACGATTCACTATTGAGAGAAATACCGCAACTACCTTCAACCTCTACTCCACACCCCCATGTTTCTTCTGCGAGCGGAATACACGATTTTTATCATCATGTGCACTTTCTCGAATCCGGTGGCGATGACGACGACGATGATGATGACGATGACGAACAAGAAATGAATACAGAATTAAAAGGTAAAATAAATATTTCCGTAAAATATTTTATATAAAAACATTATATGATTTGTTTTAATATTCACTAATGGATTTATTATTTTTATAGAGAATAGGGAACAACCCATCAGTTCCAAAAAAAAAATGAGGATGAACGTTGAGGAGATGAATGATTTCGTTCTTATTGAAGCGGACGCTCAAACCAAAGCTTTGATGGATTTGAGAAACAAAGAACCGCTGGAAGAGAACAAGCTATTCAACAATGGAGAGAGGAACTTTTTCTTCATGCTTTTCAAGAACGAGATCGAAAGGAAAAATGATAAAATTCTCAGCGGGTGTATAAGAAACAAATAACCCTAAAATACTATAAAATTTTATTCACATGTACTAGGATTTCCTAATGGAGTCGTGATCAATAGAATAAAAAGCACCATAAAATCGCACATCAAATCTCTAATTACGGAAATGAGAAGAAAATTAAAAAAACAATTGAAGCCGGCTCGCAAGAAATAGTTTCTCGTCGGAAGAAGGGATGTTCGCGACCAAATTATGTAATTTTTATTAATCTTTTTAATTATAAATAAAATTTTATTTTAAATTTACATTTCTATTTTTATAATAAAAAACATTCAATGAAGCTTTTTTAATTTCCTGTTTCAACCTACTTTTTTTAAAAGAAATAGGGCTATGCTATAGCTAAATAGTAACGAGTGTTCTTTATGCGAGGTTTCTGCTGGCCAATCGACGTCCTAGTTACAATTGGCAGATATGATTAGGGATAAAACGACACTGAGTTAAACAAACGTTCTGAAAAATTAAGTTACTATATAAAACGTAATTCAGATAAGAATAGGTAAAGCTGCTTTAATACGAAAATAAATTAGTTACATTGGCTTATGAAACTTATTTCACGTTAAATTTTTGTACTCTCAAAGGGAATATATTTATTGACGTCATATATGAGTGTGGGGGTGTTTGTACGTTTGTGGAATTTTTTTGCCAAATTATTAATTAAGAATATTATTTTTTTAATATTTGAATTCAAATATCAATACGTCACCACGCTCTATAAAAAGGTTGCCTCGATCGAGTTTATCAATCACTCTACAATGGATCTTTCTAGTGTTAATAAAGAGTATAAGAATTTAGATCGTCGAGGTAATAATGAAGACTCGGATGCGCTTTCAAAAACATCAAATAAAAAGAAGGGATTAAAGAAGAAAGTATTAACCCCCATTAAAAATACACCTGAAGCGTGTAGTATAAAAACTATCACCGATGTTAATAATTTTGCACCAACTAAAGCCATGGAGCATTACCTTTCTAGTTTTGAGGTAAAAAAGGTAAAAGCTAAACGTAAAGACCAGGACGCCTTTTCAACTAAATTGAATAAAAAGAAGGAATTGAATATTTTCCATCGACAGGAACCTCCGATGGGCAATTGGACACCGTCTCCTATTCAAAGCGAAACCGTCGATCTTACTCCATCCTACTTGGGGAGAGATAATATCCCAGCCCCAACAGCTTCGGAAGGGATTTGGTCCGCTCGTTCAACCCCGTCCGATTATCGAGCTGACAACGGAGATCCCAATACCTTTTCGTCATCAACGTTAATTAAAAAAAAGGAATCGAAGAATATTTGGGGTGAAAATAAACCCGCGATTGACAATTTATACCCCACTGATCTCCCAACCTCGGAGCACATCGCTTCATACCTTGACAAAAGAAGGGAATACGAAATCGAAAGAGCTTCGGAAGGGCTTTGGGCCTCTCGTTCAACCCCATTCGATTTTCGAGTTAATAAAGAAAGCCTGGACGCCTCTCCTCCAACATTAATGAAAAGAAAAGAATTGAAGAAGGCGCGTCAAAATAAACCCGCGGTGGGCGATATAGGCCACGTCGATCTCCAGACTCCTCATCACGCGCCATTCATAAATGTTCACCCTCCATCGGATGAAGAGTTTTTTGAACGAAGCTCGATCGGACCATCCGAAGCAAAGCCAAAAAAGAAGCAGCGGAATAAAAAACTCGATGGGCGTCAAAAATATAGTGGGGATGAGTGTCGAGAATATTACAATATCGACGAGGTAATGAAAACAAGCGGGGAATTTGTCGCTACTCCCGTGAACTTTCCTAATCGAAAACCTAAACCTTGCTCTGATTTGCGTAGAAACGAAGAAAAAATGCAAGGAGAAGAAATTTACGATTACCGAACCGAGTATCCTAGCGTGTCTTCGATCATGAGAGATCACGACGAGATTTACGGTCACGGCCACCCTCAAGAAGAGAAGATGCTCTGCATGATTTGAATCTTGGTAAAAAGTCTAAGGACCAACTAAACTACACAATTTTATTTATTTTTTATAAACATTTTTTTATTCTATCTATCTATCTCTATTATTGAGGTTAGTTTGAATAAAAAACGGGTTATCTCTATATAGTTATTTTTTTACCAAAAATTCTACACACGTTTTATCGTAAAAGTTGGTTTAATTTTTTTACCAAAAATATTTCACGTGAGTTTCGTGTTCGAAATAATCCGGCTTATTGGAAAAACTAACGGTAAACTTGTATGCGTTTATTACTATTTTGTATTACCTTTTCGAGCATATAAATTATTTCTCTTTGAGATCCAAAAAAAATAAATATCCACGGCGTTAGATTTCACCGCTGAATCTAAACGATTAAAAAATCTTTGCACGAGATTTCGCATTTATGGGAATATTAAATTTAACTCACGCAAAATTTACGAAATTTTGATACTTTTTTCGATCATCAAAATTGTTTATCAGTTAGTAAACCATAATTCCCACGTAGGTTCTTGGACGAAAACTAAAGTTTTTTATTACCTACATATTAACGTGAGGTTTCGCGTTATTAAACATTGAAAACATAATTACGTTGTTTTTTTTTATTTACAGAAAAAGAATATTTAACTCACGCAGATATAGGCTAAATGCTCCATGGTATTAACCAACCGCGAGATATTTATTATGAAATTGTGATACTTTTTCAACGTTTTAAATTGGTTTATTGATATAAACGAAATTTCTACTACGCAGTTTCGCGTCTAAGTGTAATAATTAAGATACAACAAAAAAGACTCCTAGACTCATGGTAGATATATGGCTATAGAGTGCTCCATGGGTATAAAATTCTTACGCGAGATATCATTATGAAATTTTGATAGTTTTTTTTAAGTTAAATTGGCATGATTAGTTATAGTAGCAAATTACCACGTAGGTTTCTCGAAGAACCATATACAAGTACCTACGCAGGTTT